>JAFFST010041843.1:0-10541 GCA_022414735.1 Noturus placidus | reverse complement strand
ATATAAATGTGTGTGATAAAACGTTTAAAAACCAGCTTTCCAGGTTCTCACATAATCTGAATTATTTCATTATTCTACAATTCATTAAATATCACCATAAATGAAAGGATTTTATTATTCATTGAACTATGGGAGCATTACTATTAGGATTATTTTCACTGCTTCAATCACATTAAAAGGAACAGTGAAGGATTTGTGTTATGTTATTTACAAAGTATTACTTGCTAAGCATTTAATATGAATGCCTGTCACCTCTGACAGTGTCACATTAGCATATGCTGGCTTGGTTTTTAAAGTCATCATGAGAACAAGGGGGGAAAAACTGTGTTTTGGGGAGGAGAATTATGCAGCATTTGCTCACAATGCATATTTTATAGCACACATAACAAGTTCAGTTACATCTGAAACAAAATATTATAGTCAATAATACACTGTCTTTAGTACAAATTGCTCTAGGCAATGAATAATAGGAGTTGACAGGCATACAAACAGCTGATAATTTCACTGAGAAATTCCATTCCATTAAATTATTAATTGGATTATAATGTATCATATGGTACTCAAACATGGCTTCTTCTGACTTGGTACATTGTTTTCTTATTAAAATCAGAGATTAATCTGTTCAAAACATTAGTAAAACTAAATGTCTAAAACATATGCCAGGTTACATGTATTGTTGTGCATTTGGACAACTGTATATGAACTTAATATGTTTTTACATTATGTCATAATACAATTTAGTAAAAAAAAAAAAAATCTGATTTCAGGCTCTGTTATACAGTAGACATAATTGTAGAGCATGTATTAATTTTTCTCCTTTACTTTAATGCAGGTTAACTGTCTCCTTACTGTATATGCTATGTTATTCAATACATATGTACTCAGTCACACCTTAGACAGTTTATCTGCTACTGCAGATTTAATTATATCTCTCTGTCTATTAGTCTAGTTGTTAAAGGTCACCCAGGAGGATACAGAACTCATCTTAATGACTTGTCTAAATGAGTGAGTGATCATTTTCCTTTAATTATTGTTGATTACTATCATTAGTTACTTGCATTCCATCTCACACACACTGTTAGTGGCTTGGATTAATAACAGTCATGGTGACTACTTCTTAAAACTAATTGGCTGCCACATTTGAGTGGCACGAAAGGATGTGTGTGTGTTTATGGGGAGCCTAATAGGGCAAAGTGTCCTAATTTCAGAAGTATACTTTATTAGCCATGAAGTCCCTGACAGCACAGATAAGACAAAGGCTTTCACTGAGAACAAGTCTCTGCTGTCCCATTTTAATCAAATTATCCAGCTTTTGGGAATATTTTTTGGCATATTTATAATCTTGGGTTCAGCTAATCTTTACATGCACATGTGATGTTAAATGTGGTATAGAAATGATCAAATAAGTGCTAGCAGTAACTATAGATAAGGAATGCCGCATAACCGATCTTAATAATTTCAGAAAAATGAAATTATTGAATGAGGAATGTTAGAGTTGGGAAAATGACCACACAGTGATAACTTTTTCAGATCTGCAGCTGAACATTATTAGCATGACTGTTATGACCAGTATAAAGTCTATGCTATGCATACTGTGAGGAGGGTGGGGTTATGGTAAGAGATAAGCCCAAAGGATAGTGTTGCTGGGAAAAGAAAATATTTTCTTTTGAAATATTTTAAGCTGTCATAATATATATGTGGAGCTTATAACTTTCACCAACACAGTTGTTGCAGTTAAGGTAAACCTCCTTTCCATTTTGATCTTAGCCCAGTGGCTTACTCCAGCAGAATTTCCCTTCTGTCTCACTAATTCTGTTTTTGCTTGGCTCTGCATGGAAGAGAGCCTGTGACTTAAAATTGCTTAACTCTGCCTTCTTTGTGTGCATACTTGTGTGTATGAAAGTGTTCACCAAAGTAAAAAGTATTTATTTTGCACACAAGATTTGGCATATACATTATAATCCCTTGATAGTATCTGTAAAACTTATGAAAATGCATTTCCTATAGTTGAATTTACAAATATGAGTATTTACTGTATATATAAGTTTGTGTTCTGTGAAATACACTAGACATCATACAAACAGGCTTTTTGATGACTTTGATTTAGAGCTATCTTCCCTTCTGTACTATCTAATCCGGCAGACAGGATGAAATAATTATTTGTTTACTTTGAAACCTTTACAGTATTTCATGTCTAATTAGAATGGGAAACATTAACCACTTAAAAGCCCTACCTTATTATTCAGTTATTAATTTTAAATAATATTATTCTGTAACTACAGTGAAACTAGCAAGAAATATATGAAGTTACAAGACTAAAAAATCCCATCAATCTTCTATACCGCTTATTTTTCAGGGTTGCGGTGAACCTGAAACCTATCCCAGGGAGCATCGGGCACAAGGTGGGGTACACCCTGGACAGGGTGTCAATCCATCTCAAGGCACAATCCTATACATATTCACACACTACAGACACACTGGACATGCCAATCAGCCTACCATGCATGTCTTTGGACTGAAGGTTAAATCCAGAGTACTCCCGCATCACGGGGAGAAGATGCAAACTCCATACACACAGGGCAGCAGTGGAAATTGAACCCCCAACCCTGTTGGTCTGAGGCACATGTGCTAACCACTAAGCCACCGTGTGCCCAACTAAGAAATATATGAAGTTACAAGAGTAAAAAATATATGAAATTACAAGAGTAAGAAATATATGAAGTTACAAGAGTAAGAAATGTAAGATTTCACAACCTGAATCCGTTGAAAACACAAATAATATTTCCTAAGATCCTCAGTGCAATGATGAGCTATAAACAACATCACATGATCCATTTCCCTATTCACTTTTGATTAGCTTCTCTTGTTCCAAATCACACACATCTATACATAGTCCAGACATTCCTTCGAATTTTGGAAATTCCTGCATTCATGTTTTTGGATCCAATAAGGGGTCCTGGGAATTATAGAGTACTGTACACTGATTTCACTCTGAATAATACATCGAATGTATTAATACCAGTATATCCACTAATATTGACACCTTTTGTTGATATGAACAAAAAAGGCTGCAACACATTTATTTTAAACTTTATTGTTTAACCTTTTGATCTTTTTTTTTAAATAAATCCCCAAAAATACTCTGCTCTCATGGATATCAAACAATTGCAAACAAAACACAGGTTTATCAAAAACAAACAAAAAAAACTTTGTTAAACACATGTGGCACAGTTATTGGCACCCTTTTGGTCCATTCTTTGTGCTACCTCCCTTTATCAAGATATCAGCTCGGACTCCTATAATGCCTTATAAGATTGGAGAATAAATGGCAAGGGATCTGAGACCATTCCTCCATACAGAATCTCTCCAAATGCTTCAAATTTCGAGGTCCACACTGGTGAACTCTTCTCTTCAGTTCACCACATAGGTTTTCTATGGGTTTCAAGTTAGGGGACTGGGATGGCTATGGCAGGACCTTGATTTTGTGGTCAGTAAACCATTTTTGTGTTGATTTTTGATGTATGTTTTGGATTATTGTCCTGCTGGAAGATCCAACCACAGCCCATTTTAAGCTTTCCATTTTAAAAGGCAGTGTGGTTTTCATTTGATATCTGCCATGATGCTATGTATCCCAGAAAAAAAGTTCTCTGGCAGAAAACAGCCCCAAAACTTTAAAGAGCCACCACCATATTTAATCGTGGGCATGAGGTAATTTTCAATATGGCTACGTCTCTGTGTACGACACAATTTTGTAAAGCTCAACAACCTTCACAGCTATATTCCTTGGTCTTACCAATTGTAATGAATGACTAAGGGAAGTTGGCCTATATGGTATGTCGTATTTCACTTCACATTGCTCTGTTCTCAGCTGTCTTGGGTTGCTTTCCCCAAGATCATTTTAGCTGAGAACTGATATTTATTCTGCAATTATATGACAATCTTTGAATATGCAGTGAGTGCAGATGTGTTTGGAAGTTGTCTTTAAGTTGTATAAGTTATGTGATAAGCAAATCATTATCTCATAGTCTCTCTCTAGCTGAAGGCTTTCTCATAGACCAAATTGAAGCCAGCTGAGTTCAGAAGAGTTCTCATGATCAAGCTCTGCTGGGTTGCCTGCCTCCTCCACTGATTCCAACTATCTTTTGATTCAGTGCAAACTCAGCACTCTGTGAACACCTTTTACAACATCAAACACAAGCCTGCAGGCTCCCTTTCAGCTCGACAAAAACAAGATGTATGAAAGAGAGAAGGAGATGGAAGCAGGAGAATGTTGGAAACCGAAAGGCAAAAATCAGAAATTGGCTTTTAGTTAAGTGTATCAACTCAGTATGGCTTTTAATAGGCTATACCTTTCTGATTATATAGTTTAATTAAGCTTATTATAAAAGTAATAAATTAAAGGGAAAAAAAAGCAAATTTGACAGTTTTAATGATGTTTACTGCACAAAACCATTTACCTGCCTATATCAAGTTTTTTTTTTTTTCCTGATAATTCTCCTGTTTTGTTTATGCTATAATTTTTCATTTGCTGATTAATTTTTTGATGTATGCAGGCTGACTGAGCAAACATACCACCCCAGGTTTTTCATTTTTCTGTTCTTTTTTTTGTGGGCTCAGGATGCTGAACCTAATGAGGCTCAGTTTATTGGAGTATTTTATTGTCATTGGCATATAGTCATAGCTGTACACTTTCAACATTGTAATCCACTCTGAAAGTCTGAAACACATGATGCACCTTCACATGTCTAAAACAAGCATAGCTAATTTAAATGTGCATTATTTGTTAATGTTTCTTTCTTTCTAAAATTTAATGTGGAGTCATTTGCATATCCTTGTGTATATTAAGTGCTTACACTTACTGATGTCTGTCACGCCTCGACCAGCAGAGGGCGCCACCGCATAGACTTGGCCCAGTCATGTGACCCTATGACTTGGTTACATGCAGGAAGTATGGACAAGTCGCGTCAGGTGTTTTGAATTTAGTTTTCATTAAGTGGATTATTTAAGTTCCGAGTTTGCTGCACAAGGTTGCGTGTGATTGTTTCTGACTGTTTCTGAAATGTTCAGACTGTCTGACGGTTCCTTTGTTTCTCTGTTTCCTGGCGTGAAGGACTAATACCAGGTTAAAGGTCTCTTTTCATGTTTTTTGTGTTAATAAAGGACTCTTGCATTTACTTCCTAGCTCCGAATCGTGACAGAATCCCGCGCCGATCATGGAAGAAGCGAGAGCACCTGAGTTTTTGGTTTGGGACTTTCCCACGTGGGAGGATTATTGCGCTTGGCAGCACCAACAGGATGAGGCAGAGCAGGAGAGGCGCCGCATCGAAGCAGCGTTAGCATTGCTACAGTGGTAAGCAGAGCAGCGGGAGGAGTTGCGGCAGCGCGGGCTAGGAGCCACGCGGATGTATGCGGTGCTCCAGGAGCGCATCACCCAGGGACTGGAGGAGCTGGAGGGTAGGCTAGCACGACACAAACAGAAACAACTGAGGGTGCCCACGCCTAAGAGCCCAGTTTCATCCCTGTCCTCGCCTGAAGGCCCCGTCACGTCCGCGTCCGAGAGCCAAGCTATGTCTGAGAGCCAAGCTACGTCCGAGAGCCAAGCTACGTCCGAGAGCCAAGCTACATCCGAGAGCCCAGTTATGTCCGAGAGCCCAGTTATGTCCGAGAGCCCAGCTGCGTCCGAGAGCCCAGCTGCGTCCGAGAGCCAAGTTGCGTACGAAAGCCAAGTTGCGTCTGAAAGCCAAGTTACGTCTGAGAGCCGAGTCATGTCCCATGTCTGCAATGCGGTGATCCAACCCGAGGCTAACAGGGTAGCCTCCAGCATTACAGAGACCGAGGGGAAGGTCTCAGCCCCTCAGGAAGTGGACGAGCTGTCCTATGTTTCTGAGCCCACGTGGGAGGCGTCCTGAATTTCCGAGCTACGGCAGGCGGTGTCCTGTGTTCCCAAGCCACGGCCGGCGGCATCCTGCGTTCCTGTGCCACGGCAGGTGGCGTCCTGCGTTCCTTTGCCACGGCAGGCGGTGTCTAGCGTTCTTGTGCCATGGCAGACGGCGTCCTGCATTCTTGAGCCACCTGCTGCCCGGCAAGACCCGCCTTGGTTCCTGTGGCAGCAAGCCGACATTCTGCCCAGGGGCCCGGGACCTCCCGTTGGAGGGGGGTTGGTTGTTTGGAGGGGGGTTCTGTCATGCCTCAACCAGCAGAGGGCGCCACCGCATAGACTTGGCCCAGTCATGTGACCCTATGACGTGGTTGCATGCCGGAAGTATGGACGAGTCGCGTCAGGTATTTTAAGTTTAGTTTTCATTAAGTGGATTATTTAAGTTCCGAGTTTGCTGCACAAGGTTGCACGTGATTGTTTCTGACTGTTTCTGAAATGGTCAGACTGTCTGACGGTTCCTTTGTTTCTCTGTTTCCTGGCGTGAAGGACTAATACCAGGTTAAAGGTCTGTTTTCATGTTTTTTGTGTTAATAAAGGACTCTTGCATTTACTTCCTGCCTCCGAATCGTGACAGTGTTGCATTGTTTGATAGTGTTTTGTCTGGCTCCTTCCAATACTGCTATAATATATATATATTACAACTACTCGTCATGTGTAATTGAGGCAGGTGTGATGAAATGCAAATCTGTCAAGTCATGGGTTCTGCACAGAGAAATACATGTTATCCATCAATGGAAATTCATAATCCCTGGCAATTCCTCGGAACCCAATTTAATCATCTGTGCACATTAATAATTAATTCCTCATTTTCCTGACCCAGCACAGCAAATGATCTCACAACAGTAATATTGACCCTTGGACAGAAACTGCAGCTTCTTCACCATCTGGTACAGAGCAAATATAATAACCATGCACCTTATTGGAGTCCCCATGGGTCCATTACCTATGACAGTGTCATGAACAGGTTCAAACTACACATCATAATAATCATTAGTCATCTGCTCCTCCTTCTTAGAAACTAATATGTGTAATGAGCAGCATTGTGAATCCATATGCACTGTCTAAATGTCAATGTACCTGGGTGTAGTCAATTATGGGGTGAGACAAGCCAATAATAATTGAAAAGGAAACAAAAGGTTAGTTGCAAGATTTCAAGATAATTACTGGGGTGGACTAGTAGAGAGGAAGTGTAAAAAAATGTAAATGGCGCACTTATATAGCGCTTTTTTATCCAAGGCACTTGGATCCAAAGCGCTTTACACTGTGTCTCATTCACCCATTCACACACACACTCACACACCAATGGTAGCAGAGCTGCCATGCAAGGCGCTAACTTGCCATCGGAGGCAACTTAGGGTTCAGTGTCTTGCCCAAGGACACTTCGGCATGGGATCACCCGGGCCGGGATTCGAACCGCCAACCGCACGGTTAGTGGATTAGTGGACAACCCGCTCTACCGACTGAGCCACAGCCGCCCTAAAAAGTGCCATAAGATGCAGTATAAGAAGTAAAATGTAATATCAGTACATCATAATTATTGCAGTTTGTCTATTGCAGGGAATAAGCAGGAATATGAAACCACATGCACTGTCCAAATGTCAGCTTATTTGAGCGTTGTCACTTGAAGAACCACTGAGGAGATCTGGTAATAAACACTTAGGAAACAAAAGGTTAGTTATGAGATTGCAGAATAATTACAGGAACGATCAACTGATATAAATGAGCTAGCAGGGCTAAACCACCCCTGTCTTTCAAAGATAAAACAAAATCAGTATAACTAAGTACATCACATCTCATTGTCATGAGAAAATACACAGAATGGATTGGAGAAGTGAAGTGCAGGATCTGAACACACAAACCTATGACCTACAAAGTAGAACCATATAACAATGGACCCTCTCAACCAGAACAGAAAGCTCAGATCATCTCATAGAAATAGAACCAAACATCAAAATAGGGACAGAGTTGGCAGAGTGTCTCCAGAGCAAACAGCGGGTACACCACAATCAAAATTTTTGGGGAGATCACATCTGCTTTGAGCCTCAGCCAAGAGCCACCACCAGCTCATCAAACCTCCTGCCTTCCATACTCCATTCCGTTCATCATTCTGATTGGTCTAACACAACTTCTTTCATTCTGTGGAAGCCATTATCACCCCTATTTATGTACAGTATCTCACGAAAGTGAGTACACCCCTCACATTTCTGTACATATTTGATTATATCGTTTCATGTGACAACACTGAAGAAATGACACATTGCTACAATGTAAAGTAGTGAGTGTACAGCTTCTGTAACAGTGTAAACTTACTGTCCCCTCAAAATAACTCAACACACTGGCATTAATGTCTAATCCACTGGCAACAAAAGTGAGTACACCCCTAAGTGAAAATGTCCAAATTGGGCCCAAAGTGTCAATATTTTGTGTGGCCACCATTATTTTCCAGCACTGCCTTAACTCTCTTGAGCATGGAGTTCACCAGAGCTTCAAAGTTTGCCACTGGTGTCCTCTTCCACTCCTTCATGACAACATCATGGAGCTGGTGGATGTTATAGTCCGTGTGCTTCTCCACTTTCCGTTTGAGGATGCCCCACAGATGCTCAATAGGGTTTAGTCCATCACCTTCACCCTCAGCTGCTGTACCAAGGCAGTAGTCGTCTTGAAGGTGTGTTTGGGGTTGTTATCATGCTGGAATACTGCCCTGCCGCCTAGTCTCTGAAGTCTCTTTATTTTGGTCTCAACAGACCACAGGACATGGTTCCAGTAATCCATGTCCTTAGTCTGCTTGTGTTCAGCAAACTGTTTGTGGGCTTTCTTGTGCATCATCTTTAGAAGAGGCTTCCTTCCGGGACGACAGCCATGCAGAACAATTTGATGCAGTGTGCGCCGTATGGTCTGAGCACTGACAGGCTGATCCCCCACCACTTCAACCTCTGCAGCAATGCTGGCACCACTCATTCGTCTATTTCCCAAAGACAACCTCTGGATATGACGCTGAGCACGTGCACTCAACTTCTTTGGTGGACCATGGCGAGGCCTGTTCTGAGTGGAACCTGTCCTATTAGACCACTGTATGGTCTTGGCCACCGTGCTGCAGCTCAGTGTCAGGGTCTTGTAATCTTCTAATAGCTTAGGACATCTTTTTGTCGAGCAACAATTCTTTTTTGCTACTATGTTCTTAAAATAATGTTTCCCAATATTTAGATTATTGCCAGTGGCCATGGAGGTAACATCTAATGCATAATTAATAAATACACTAATTTCAAATTATCGCTGGATGAGTAGTTGATCAGGAATATTCAATTAGCCAAATTTCCCCTTCCGAGATGATCTCTTACATTTTTGGTAGAGAATGCATTTAACTTAAACTAAATATTTAAACGTTCCTTATGTATAATGGTGGGGAACATAACAGCTCAATCTAAACAGCTAATTTTCCCTACAGAGGCTAGGACCGATATCTTTCTAACCTAGACTAAAGAAAAGATTCATGCAGCTTATCAGTGAGAGTCATGTCAGGTGATTACACTAAGTGAAAGGCCCCTTAGATATTTTTTTATATTTTTCATCACATGTCACTGATGCATCCATACCACTTCATCAGCAGAGACTGAGAAGATGTATGTGAAGTACAGTTACATGTATATAAAATGAATAAAATAAATAAATGTAAATATATGAACTCAGACGTTGTGGATTTCTTGTCATCCTTTTCTCCTTTGGAGGAGAAACTAAAAGTTGATAGATTAAGTGCACATTATCCAATCAAAGTGCAAATTACAGAATAGGACAGATGACAGAACCACAAGTTTAGTGTTTTATGAATGATATGGCTGCAGTTCTTCGTACTGAGTTCAAGACATGAATGCAGTAGAGCATTAGACATTAAAAATTAGAGATCATGAATGCAGATACCTATCTGCCTTGAAGTGCTCATAAGAAAGATGCTTGCTTGTTCAACATCCTTCTTATTAGGCCATCAGTGTGGGCTTGTGATAATAACACATTTCTCAACTGTAATAATGTGTTGTTGTGCTATTGATTGATATGAGACTTTAGCTCTCCTGTGTAATATCACAACCAGCCGTTACTGGTGATAACACTCTAGGGCATAGTAGTGGACAGATTGAGTAGATCATTTTTATGAAATTAGACTAACCATTATAGATATTATTATCACTTATCACAGCCTTTGTCTGATAGAGCTCTCAGTCCTTACTTCAGTGTCATCTGATTGAGCATTTGATTTCTGCTCCCTGAGGAACAATTTGTATTTCATTAAGAACCATCAGTATCCCACTGCGAAAATTGGCAGTTTTACTGGCTATTTAGATCCTGCCTTAATCTAGAATCCATGTGCACTACTAATTCTACACTCTCTGCACAACTAACAGTTTACCTGGGACATAAAATTGTACACAAAAACTGTACGCTGCTTTCCAAATAATAAGCCGTGGATAACCAGTAATGTCAAGTCCCTTCTCAATAAGAAGAAGGTGGCGTTTAGAGAGGGGGATCAAACAGAGCTGAGGCGTGTACAGGGGAAACTCAAAGCCAGACTAAAAGAGGCCAAGGATGAGTACAGAAAGAAGGTGGAACAGAA
>JAFFST010041841.1:122195-138687 GCA_022414735.1 Noturus placidus | reverse complement strand
CAGCCACCGCAAGTCACATGTTTTTCTGCACCTGATTCACGTTTTGGTTAATGAGCACTGGGGTGTATATATAGTTGGGTTTTTCACTTAGTCTGGGTCTTTCGTTAATTGTGTTTAGACTCCTGTTTCTGTGTGTAGACTCCTGTTCCATGTTTCTCGGTGTTTCTGTGTCATGCCCGTGTTTTCATGTTTAGTCTTAGTGTTAGTTTCATTCCATAGGGTTTACGTAGCTTAGTGTTTGTTTCTTGTTTTGTTTATATATATAATAAATACTTAAAGAAAAATCCAGCAATTGCATCCGCCTCCTTTACGCGTACGTGACAATTACTAAGTCATTACCAAGTACTAAGTCATGTTTTGCAGAGGGGTCAAATACTTATTTCCGTCATTAAAATGCAAATCAATTTATAACATTTTAACATGAGTTTTTCTGGATGTTTTGTTGTTATTCTGTCTCTCACTGTTCAAATAAACCTACCATTAAAATTATAGACTGATCATTTCTTTGTTAGTGGGCAAACATACAAAATCAGGAGGGGATCAAATACTTTTCGCCCCACTGTTTACTCTATATATCACAGCTTAGTCTTGCTGGGAAAGCAGAAGTTTGGGTCTGTTTGTATTCTCTGAACCTCTCAGTTGTATTTAGACCCCCTCTAGACCACCTCCCTGAGATAACTGTTCTACCACTACCAGATTGCTTGTCAAATCTTTGCTTTTTTATTCTTACCCTTTATATCTGCTCAAACTCAGATGTCAGATATGATACACTGTAAATTCTTCAAACCAGGTCTGAATACTGAGATGGTCAGGGAAAGACTGTTGGGTTTCCCTGGTACTTTGAAATGCTGATGTGTAGAAGACAAAGACATTTCTTGTTTGTTTTTTTTAATAGACATACATTATGAGATTATTACAAGTGGGCATGTTTAACAGAATATTAATGTTACTGGCTATTATTGGAAATCTTTCTGGTATACTCAAGCAGACAAGAGCATAACTTCCTTTGCAAAGATGTCTGCGTCCCAATTCACCTACTTATACTATGAAATAGGAAAGAAAAAGCACATCCTTTTGAGAGTGTAACAAAAGAGTATTGTGACATATTAGCAAGTCATGTAGCGGAAGAGAATGTTGTTGTCCGGAAGATGACACCGTCGCCGTAAACAAACTTACTCGCGCTACACTCTGTATCATGGTGTCTACACTGCGCGTGATCAGCAACGCGGCCTCGTTAGTAACACATCACTTCCATTATAATAAACGACATAATTTACACTGCAAGCGCGCAAATACAGCATATAATAACAATAAACTTAAATTAAACTAAACCTTTCAAGCAACTCGCACCTGTTTCCCCTGCCCCTTACACACAGTGGAGTATTTTGGATATAAACATAACTTTGTGCTCATGCAGCACTGTTTGATCTCCACGGTGTTTAATAAAAAATGCTCCCTTCCTTAGAGGACGTTCTTCCTCAGTCACGTGACGATTTCGCCTCCGTCTGATGGTGACTGAGCTCATGTTGGGAATGAAAGGTAATGCTGATAGAAAGTAAATTGATTAAAGTCATTGTCCATGAAGCTGGGTGTCTGCTAATGTTAGCGTGCGTATCTCCTCCACCATGCAAGCAGCTGTGGTCAATATTAACTTATTATATTCACACTTCGAAAATCTACCATACTGTAAATCGGAGGTCTTCAACAGGGGGTCCGCGACCCTTAGGGGGTCCTCGGAGGTACTGCATGGGGGTCGCGAAAGTTTTGGTACCAGTTTGATATAACACAATTTCATACAATATATATATATATATATAATTAGGGGGTCCCCGATCCATCTCGCCATCAGTTTGGGGGTCCTTGGCCTGGAAAACATTGAAGACCCGTGCTGTAAACAATAGACCATCCGGGTACCTCTGAGATACTCATTTCAACATACTACGATTCGGGACACACTAAATTCTAATCTTGGATACTATTTAGGATGGATAGTAGGCGAACTGGGACACAGTGTAGGACTCCTAGGACACCTGATACCTGACTCAGCTCCATTATAGCCTGCTGATTACCTGATGAGGTAACACAGGTGGGATAGAATTAGTCGAACTAAACTTAAATGGAGCTGGCGCACATCTGGTCTATGCTATTCTCAACCATTAGGAGATGGACAAAAAGAGAGAAATTCCGTCAGTCATTCAGTCAGTTTACCATCATAGACATTATTCTCTAGAGTTCTTCTGTCTCTCTTTCTAACTCTCTCTACATTTACATTTATTCATTTAGAAGACACTTTTATCCAAAGCGACTTACAAATGAGAGATATTCTCTACTTTGTGTCTGACTGGCACGTCGGCACACCCGAGGGGTTAAACTCCTCTCGAATTCCCAGCATATGCTCAACCTGCAAGCACTTCTCTCCCTGCAAATCACTACAAACCCAGCAAGTGACAGGGGCCACATAGCGTGCTGTTAACACACCAGCCAAAAACTTCATGGTGAACGGAGAGCATGAGGGTAGATATAATTTGAAATTATGCAGAGAGTTAAACTTATCAAACTTTCTTATATAACTGTCTTGTATTCTGGATGCTTTAAATGAATCTTGACATTTCTGCAGACTCTTGGCATCTCTCAGCAGTTTCTTTAGGGAGCCACACAGACTGATTTTCCAGCACTGAAGAAGTTTCTACGTATAATATATTAAGCACCTCTTCGTGACTTATCCCCAAGTTTGAATTAAAACTGCTTACTTTGTGCTTTTTTGTGTGTGCAACTTTACGTTCATGGCTTGGCTCCATATGTCAGCTTAGAGCTGGGTTGCCAGGGTCGTGTGTTTGTTTATTTTTTTTATGCCAGATTGGGCTAGTTGTGGGTAGATAAAGTCTGTAAGTCATGTTTTATGGGCTATTGAAAAATAGTCCACGACTGCCAAGACAGTGTTTTAAATAATGTATCAGAATAAATCTGTTCAATTTCTGCTATGGAAAATGTGCTATGGAAAACAAAGGGAACGTGTCAGTGCAGACAGTGTTTATGATCTACATAGACAGAGCTTTGATTCCCACACAAAGACTGAGAAAAAGAAGACAGAATTGTCCCCCTTTTCCAATTCCCATTCTAGCCCAGATCTTGTCATGTAGCTTTTGAAATGGATTCAGGCAGGAAATGTTGCTAAGGCTTGGCAATACCACCTAGAGTGGTCTCTTCCAGGATGACTCCACCCCCATCCACAGGGCACAATGGCTCACGGAATGGTTTGATGAGAATGAAAATGTACAGTATTGTACAAATGTCTGCAAAGAAATGCTGTAGGGCAAAGATGCCTTCAAAAATAATGACATTAAATGTTTCTATATTTAAAAATAAAAGTACTATAAAGAGCAGTAAACAGTACAGTAATAAATGAAACAAAGTCAATATTAGGTGTGATGACCCTTTGTATTATTCAATTCAATTCAACTTTATTTGTATAGCGCTTTTTACAACAGACATTGTCTCAAAGCAGCTTTACAGGAATATAAACACAGTAAAAGTGAGAAATTATCCCAACTGAGCAAGACACTGAGTGGCGACAATGGCAAGGAAAAACTCCCTAAGATGTTTAAGAGGAAGAAACCTTGAGAGGAACCAGACTCGGAAGGGAACCCTTCCTCATCTGGGTAACAACAGACATTCTTAAAGAGATAATTATTGATCTATATGTAATCTGTTTGGCTTAGAAGAAGCCTTTGTCCCAGCAGTCTGGATTTGGAGTAGATGAGAGCTCCATCCAGAAGTAGGACCTCCGAGACCGATCATGCAGGTCCGGAGAGCAGAAAGGACCAGGATCTCCAACATCTCCATAAATTAGTATTAGTATTAGTAGTCTCAGGGACATTTTCTGCGGCTGTATTAGGAAATTAACCGAGCATCTTTCAGAACCAGCCACAGTTCTTCTGGAGATTTTGACTATCGCACTTGCTTATTATTTTTGCAGCAAAACCAGAGCAGCCTTAATAATGCCTGTTTTTGTCTGAGAATTGGCCTGTTACGTAACACGCCGCTTATCTTTCTTTTTTTTTTACTGGCTCAATAATGTAGAAGTTATTTTTTAGTACAAACTTTATATTATGTGCTAAACCCCTACAGTATGAGAGATTTTGGAGCGATATGTTAGACAGCGTCTAAAACACTAACAGAAGGAAAATCTTTCATTGCTCCAGTCCTGTTCTAGAGACTGTGGTGTCAAAATTTAGCCTATTACTAAAAAAAATTACCCAAAGACACTTAGAAATTATTCTAGGAAGAAATACTCACATATTCAATTGCAGACAGAAGTACAAATAAGACAACAGGCCGGTAGGTGAGGAATAAAAGCAAGGGTCCAGTTTATTCGTTCCGTTCCACCATCCGGAATCCACACGAATGAGAGCTCTCAGTCATGATTCCAATCAGTACAGATACGGGAGCTCTTATATACCTCCCCTTTTCAGGAACATCCCATAGAAAACAAAAAGTGCCTTATCGCAATACTATAGTTTTTAGATCTAGCTGGCTTGAGATACCATAGAAAACCATAACAATCCCAAAATCACAACAATCCGAGGCCTTAATCACGTGAGTGCACTTTGACCCAGTTCTCTTCGTATATCTGGTTTATTTATTTAATTGCTCTACATTTTAAATATGGTTATACCGATTCCATACTTCATGATATCCATATATTATCCTTATAATATTTTAATACTTTTATTACTTTTCTTAATGTTCAGTTTTCCTTCTGTATGTGTGTGTTCCATGTTTATGCACATTTGTCCTTGACTGTAGTGTGAGTGTGTTGACGCATTTAGACAGATGGATGACGTCACTTTCTCTTCTTTGGGCTCTGAACCTCATATGATGTTCATGCTTGTGTTGTGTGACCCTTGTGTTTATTTTATGTATATTTTATATACATCAAGACCTGTAGAAGTTATGACAAGGTGCATTGGTTCTGGTTGCTCATGTTAGTTCAACACCTTACTAACACAGTTATGATGGGGTTTTCTTCCCTTTGAATGTTTGCCTTAGAAACATGTTTCAGGCAAAAGCCTTTAGATCAAAACCTCTTTAAGATCAGCAAATACATACTTGTTATTTCATGCATGATAATATTGTAACCGTTTACTTTTATATTTGGTAATCCAATGTCTCTATGGTTAGTTGGATTGAAATGAGATTGCTCTCATATGTAAAGTGCAAATCAGCTTATAACACTCGACAAGCAATTTCCTGTGCCGGTGCTTGTTTCCTTTCAGCACTGTGGAACTGTTCCATATAGAATGGATCTAGGTCGCAGCTATAGCAAATGCTACTGCGAGCCATACTGTAGATCTGTTTGGGTGTGAGAATAAAGTGTGCTTTACATTTACATTTATTTGTTTATTTAGCAGACGCTTTTATCCAAAGCGACTTACAAATGAGACACACTCACACACCAATGGTAGCAGAGCTGCATGCAAGGTGCTAGCTTGCCATCGGGGGCAACTTAGGGTTCAGTGTCTTGCCCAAGGACACTTCGGCATGGGATCACCCGGGCCGGTATTCCAACCACCAACCCTACGATTAGTGGATTAGTGGACAACCCGCTCTACCCACTGAGCCACAGCCGCCCTGCTTTAGGATGTAGTACAGTACATTGGGAGGTAGATTTGAGTTTAGTTATCAAATGTGGCTTGGAGAGATGAATGTGGATGAAATGCAGCTCGGGTTTCCATGCCTGTTCTCCCCATGACTGTGTGGGTTCTTTTTGGGTTCTCCAGTTTCCTCCCACCTGGTGAAAACATGCCAGTAGGTGAACTGGCTGTGTGAATGAATGTGTATGCGTGGTGCTGGATGATGGATTGGTGTAACATCCTCACCAGGATAAACAACTTACTGAAGATGAATCAGTGGATTTTTATGTGGATCAATATCTGGGTCCACTTATCCATTCCTTTTCTGTACCGCTTATCTTACACAGGGTCACGGGGAGCCTGGACACCACCGCGCACACAATCACACAACCATACACACCATCTTTGCTCATCATTCTGTTATGATGTCATACACTACCTTCACGTCAGGTCTCGAGACTGAAAGAATAACAAAACTTATTTTTATCCCTTTCCAAGCTATTTTCTGTTCATTCCTGCTGTATATTTTGGATTGTTTTTTTTGCCATGGATGCTTGTCCTGACTGGCTTGTTTTAAATTTATGGTGAATAATGTTTTTCGACCAGTTGTAAGACACTTTTGCAGTCTGCTGTGTATGGGAAAGTTTCACAAATTTCTGTTCCTTGGACTGATGCAATCTCAGTCTCTGTGCTGTGACAGAAAGGCTTCCTGTCATATCGATGAACATGACACATGATGTTGTAGCTTTCGGCAAATAAAAACCACAGTGTGTATCTCTCATTCTTTTTTTCCCCTTCTCTCTTTCTCTGTCTTCCTATAGGGTTCTGTCCCTCTCCGTATCTCATTCTCTCCTCTATGGCCTTCGAGGTTTATCTCCCTTGGCCCATTCATCTGTTTGATGTTGAACACTTGGTAAGGGTATCTGCTATCTGATGCCACGGCTCACTTCAGGCAAACAGCTGTGCGTGTTTCCCTTAAGGTGCATGTCACCACACAGATGTGTATGTCCATATCTGTGCTGTGTGCTTGTTATCGCATTAGGATGTTTGAATGCTTTTGTGCAGTCTGAAATGAAAAAAGGTCGTCAAGCTCTCAATGGAGTTAAATGCTCTTATATATAATCTCTGAGCTGAGGGTCTACCATGGATTGTTGTACGGAGACTTGCTACATCACAAAGAGGCATGGTTTGGGGAAAAAGTGAAACAGGAACAGAGAACGGGAGAGAGAGTGAGAGAGGTGACCTTGATCTGGTCCCTTACCCTCTATTGTCTTTGCCGTAATGATGTCTGCTGGGGTTTCTCTTCTTCCTCTCAATAAAATGCCCCCCATCACTGATGAGGTTAAAACAATGTTAATAGCCTCCTCACAAAAGCGTCTGGCTGGAAAATGCCATTGTGTTTAATTCAGGGACAGGACTGGCACTTACTAGGTGCACTTTTAATGGTATAGGCCATGAGTAGATCTTTTTTGCTCTTCATGGTTTTTACCTTGACAAGTCTCATCATCATCATGTCATCCAAACTCTAAAGGTTCACTAATACATCCATGGGATCAGACCTTTGGGCAATTGTTAATTGAGAGTAAATGCAGAGTAAATTTGGCTAGCATGAAAACTGAAATGGAGTCTGTTGGAAATGCAAAACAAGAACTCATCCAGGAAACAGGAATTTCTCATCCAGGATAGTGTTGGAAGCACTACTGATCTGACTACTGATTCTACTATTAATGCTCACACTTTGGCTAGCATCTTCCCTCTGAAAAGAAATTGTCGTTCAAAAATCCAATAGGAACGTGGACTCACCAAAAGATAAGGTGTGGTACGGCCAGATTTCAATATCAAACCCAATTCCACCAAAACGATAACATGTTAACTATGAACATGATCACAACTGTGGGCCTATAAAGTGTTAAGAGCACTTCCTACAGTAAGTACACAGCCACTCTATTGTAGCCCATCTGTTGCTATGGAACATTTGACTCGACTCCTATCAATGAGAGGAACCTCCACAGGAACACCACTGACCAGATTTTGGATGGTGCACTATTCGCAGTATAGCATAGAAAGAAAGAAGCACCCCAGGGCCCTAAAGCACCCTAGGGCCCTAACTCACACTGTACATGAAAAAAAGCTTTAGTCTGTAACTGTACATGTACATGGGCTTCACAGCTCCAGGGTCCTGGGTTTGAACCTGGGGTTTAGTAAACCCTAATCCTGTCCCTATGTCTGATGGACTAGAGTTCCATCCAGAGCCCATCCACCACAACCCCGAATGAATTAACAAATGAACGGTTTATTAACAAAATAAGAATGTGTTTTAATAGCTAGTAAATGTAGTTTAATCTAGAACATTAACTTAAAATTCAATTCAATTCAATTCAATTTTATTTGTATAGCGCTTTTTACAATAGACATTGTCTCAAAGCAGCTTTACAGGAATATAAACACAGTACACACATAGTAAAGGTGAGAAATTATCCCAACTGAGCAAGACACTGAGTGGCGACAATGGCAAGGAAAAACTCCCTAAGATGTTTATGAGGAAGAAACCTTGAGAGGAACCAGACTCAGAAGGGAACCCATCCTCATCTGGGTAACAACAGACATTCTTAAAGAGATAATTATTGATCTATATGTAATCTGTTTGGAACTGCATTTCATTCTATGATTTTATTCTACGTTAGCCTGTATCTATCTGAGCCTAGATTTCTGCTTGATGTGCATGCAGTAATAACCACAACTGCGGTAATAACCAAAAGTCAAATAAAGGTACCCTTCAAATGTCTCGACAACAGAACAACTGCCGTAAAATTGACATAAAAGTATAATAATGTTATAAAAGAGCAATATCGATCACATATCTCCAAGCTGTAGCAAATAACCTTACAGAATAGGCTTATTTATAAAGTTATAGAATAAGCTGCCCATGGTTGTTATGTATGCATTGTTATGTAGCGCAGGGGTAGCGTAAGGCTGAACATCACCGCTAGCGCTAGCAGGACCAATATCAGCAAAACAATTAAACATCTTCAGTGTTAGCAAGAATGTCTTTGCAGGACTACCATTAAAGCCATATGATTGTGGACCTCGGGCAGTGAAAGCCACCGCAGGCCTGTTTGTAAAAGAAAAAAAAAAGTGTTTTCATTGTCATAAACCTGATTTTACAGCTGCCTATAGTGGTGCTCAAAAGTTTGTGAACCCTTTAGAATTTTCCGTATTTTTACAGAAATATGAACTAAAACATGAGATTTTCCTATCCCAATATTACATAACTGAGAGTGGCAAAAGTATGTGAACCTTTAGGTTTAGCAATTCACAGTCAGACAGATTGGGTACAAATGGAGGAAATGCAAGACCATTGTTACCCTCCCCAGTAGAGGTCGAACCAACAAAGATCATTCCAAGAGCGAGACGTGTAATAGTCTGTGAGGTCACAAAGGATCCCAGGGTAACTTATTAGCAAACAAAGCAAATAAATTAGCCTCACATTGGCTAATGGAAATGTTCATGAGTGCACCATCAGGAGAACACTGAACTACAATGGTGTGCATGGCAGGGTTGCAAGGAGAAGTCACTTCTCTCCAAAAAGAACAGTTTGCAGTTTTCTAAATATCACATGGACGAGCCAGATGGCTATTGGGAAAATGTTCTGTGGATGGATGAGACCAAAATCTAACTTTTTGGTTTAAATGAAAAGCGTTCTGTTTAGAGAAAGGAAAACAGTGCATTCAAGCATAAGAACCCCATCCCATCTGTGAAACATGGCGATGGTAGTATGATGGTGTGAGGCCTGTTTTGCTGCAATTGGGTCAGCAAGACTTGCCATTATTGATGGAACAATGAATTCTGAATAATACCAGCGAATTCAAAAGGAAAATGTCAGGATATCTGTCCGTGAACTGAAGCTTAATAGAAAGTGGGTCAAGCAGCAAGACAACGACCCTAAGCACACAAGCCATTAAAGAACGGTTAAAGAAGCGTGATGTTTTGGAATGGCCAAGTCAAAGTCCTGACCTTAATCCAATAGAAACGTTGTGGAAGGACCTCAATCAAGCAGATCATTGAGGAAACCCACCAACATCCAAAGCTGTTCTGTACCAAGGAACGGGTTAAAATTACTCCAAGCCGATGTGCAGGACTGATCAACAGTTACCGGAAACATTATTTGCAGTTATTGCTGCACAAGGGGGTCACACCAGATACTGAAAACAAAGCTTCACATACTTTTCCCCCTCATGGATATGTAATATTGGATCATTTTCCTCAATAAATAAATGACCAAGTATAATATTTTGTCTCATTTGTTTAATTGGGTTCTCTTTATGTACTTTGAGGACTTGTGTGAAAATCTGATGATGTTTTAGGTCATATTTATGGAGAAATATAGAAAATTATGATGGGTTCACAAACTTTCAAGCACCACTCTAAGTGATAGTATGTGGCGCTTTTAGATATATGGGGTTGGATAAAATCATTTAATGTCCTGTTATAGACAGTGAAGACAACAATATTGAAGGCATTTCCACACTTATTTAAGGGTTTCTGTTAATTAGTGCTGTAAATCAGTCCTCAAGCTCTCGGATGAGTGGTGAAGCGTCTTTCAGTAACGCAATTCCAATTTGCCGAAACTTACTACGTCTAGAACTTCAAAGTACCCTGCATTACTGAAAACATTCACAGATATTACTAGACATAATTTCTGTTATAATGTGTCTAATATCTCTTTCACACTGCATTAATTTAAGTCACTGAACGATGTGTAACCCAATAAACTAAATTATGCCACAGCACTGTTGAATTCTCAAATCTGATTGGTCAGAAGGCATTTAAAACTGGTCAGAATTCTCAAATCTGGTTGGTCAGAACTACTGCATCTCACAGTAGCGCCAGCTGCAAGGCAAATCATTTCATTTATATTACTGCACTTGATTATCAATAGATTATCATTTCTATATTAACAGGTAATTCAGAGGGACTTGTATGGTGAACACTATGTATTCTAAGATGAATAATAAACAGATTAAAAAATTAGAACAACTAATCATTGACATATTCACGTTTTCTCTTGAGTCTTCATTCAAATTTAACATTTATGAAAGAAGTCTCCAGTGTCAGTGATTTATAACAGTCGGTAAGTTGTCCACCATGGGACCGTCTTCAGGACAGAGGACTTTGCTGTTGCTCTGTAACATGATAAGCTGCATTTTTTTTTTTGTCTTATTCACTTCCCAAGAGAGTTATAAAGAGAGGCTGGTGAGAAAACAAGCATTCAGAGCTGCTTATGTGATAGCAGAAATCTTGTTTGGCAGACGTTCCACAACATTAAAGGTAACAATAAACTGATTAAATTAAAAAGTACTGTGCTTTTTTGTTTTTTGCTGTGGTATAAAAGGTACAAAGCATTTGGGACATTCTGTTGTTGGACATAAACATCAACCACTTCATCATTGATTATTTTCCTATAACAGCACACCCCACAATGCATTATTCTTTACATGCCTTAGTATATCACAGACCCTGTGTGTGAGAGAGTGGGGGGGGGGGCACTCTGGCTTAGTGGTTAGCACGAATGCCTCTCACGTCCGGGGTTGGGGGTCCGAATCCTGCCTCCGCCGTGTGTGTGCAGCATTTGCATGTCCTTTCCGTGGTTTGGAGGTTTCCTCTGGTTATACCCCCAGTCCTCCAACAGTCCAAAGACATGTTGTAGCCTGATTGGCATCTTTAAATTGTCCATAGTGTTACGACCCAGTCTAGGTTGACCCGCACAGAGTAACCGGCTCGCGAATTCGCGTTGATTGATTCTTTTTACGTGTAGGTGAAGGAGCCAAGAAAATACAGCTACACCAGATTGTTCAACAATTGAGGTATATTCAGTAACACAGAATATCTCTATACAGGTGTGTATAAATAAATAAGCCAGCATACCTTCAGGGTGGGCCAAGGCCAAAATAACAAACAAAAGGGTTCTATTTTTAGTCAGCTAACTTACCTAAAAGGAAAAAAGAAAATACAACTTTCTTCCCTAACTACCTAAACACGAAACAGAGACAAAAACAGAACCCCTCCCAAAATAAATGGCAGCCACACCCCTACTGCCAGTGCACCACGTGAACACATATATACACCAGTGAAGAGAATATAGAAAGATTTAGGGGATAACCAAACTCGGAGTCAAGAACCAAGCACAAGTCAAAACCAGAAAGCATAGAATTAAATCACAAGGGCAAGCAACACAATTCAAAGCTCTCCTCACAAAATCACCAAACACCTCCAACATCCCACCACCTCACGCCGTCTTCTTCCTCTTTAAAATGGCCACCAATCAGTGAGGTCATCATGGGGGCGGGAGCAAGGCAGGCTAGGGCAGGCTGGAAACTCTGGAAGGGATTTTGGACCTGCACACAAAGAGTTACAGCACAAAACTTCCCTTCCAAATATAGGGGGGTTGTAACAATAGTGTGTGAATAGATCTGTGTGTGCTGAGATATTGTTCCCTGAGATGGGTTGGCACCCCATCCAGGATGTCCCTCGCTTTGTTCCCCGAGTCCCCTAAACCTGTGTAGGACATGCGGTGCAGAAATTGGATGGACGGTCAAAACCCTGTAATATGCTCTTGAGCCTTCTAATGAACCACCGTATTAATTATTGTGTTCTGAAACTCCCCGAAGTTCCAGATACATTTTCTGCAGGTTTATTGATAAATAACATCCAACCAGTTTAATTTACTCACACTGTCCAGCAATATAATTATAATATTCAATTTTGTCCATACCATAATAGCCCCAGACAGGCTAGCCTTCGTTCCCCATGCACATCAGTGAGCCTTGGGCGCCTTGTACTTCCCTGGAAAACTTTTAGTAGGTACTAACCACTGCATACCGGGAACACCCCACAAGACCTGCCATTTTGTAGATGCTCTGACTCAGTCGTCTAGCCATCACAATTTGGCTCTTGTCAAAGTCACTCAGATCCTTACGCTTGCCCATTTTTCCTGCTTTCAACACATTAACTTCGAGAACTAACTTTTCACTTACTGCCTAATTTATCCCACCGCTTGACAGGTACCAATGTAACAAGATAATCAATGTTATTCACTTCACCTGTCAGTTGTTTTAATGTTATGGCTGATCAGTGTATATTATCAGCAGTAAAGTGGTGCCGGAGTTGATAGAGAAGTTCTTTTTAGCTTCTAGTGGCATTTTGATGGCGGCAACAACAAAAGTGTAAATTGTGTTTTGTGTGCACTGCTATGTCATTTGGGTCTGTGATATACTAAGGCATGTAAAGAATAATGCATTGTGGGGTGTGCTGTTATAGGAAAATAATCAATGATGCAGTGGTTGATGTTTATGTTCAACAACAGAATGTCCCAAATACTTTGTACCTTTTATATTGCACTCAAACTAAATAACAGTAGCATAGATTTACCCCAGGTAGTCAGGGCTGTATACAACATTAATGACTCATTTCTAATGTTCTACTTTCATTCTTCTATAAACTGCTCTGACTCTGGTTAATAATAATTATTATTATTATGCGTTCCACTAACATTTACATTTATTCATTTAGCAGACACTTTTATCCAAAGCGACTTACAAGTGCACACTCATACACCAATGGTAGCAGAGCTGCATGCAAGGTGCTAGCTTGCCATCGGGGGCAACTTAGGGTTCAGTGTCTTGCCCAAGGACACTTCGGCATGGGATCACCCGGGCCGGGATTTGAACCACCAACCCTACGATTAGCAGATTAGTGGACAACCCGCTCTACCGACTGAGCCACAGCCGCCCTAACACTCAATGATACTGTACATATATTTTAAAAAAACAGGAATCAATGGGAAAACAAGGACAAATGGAAAAGTATTGGGAGAAAAGGTCACTTTTAAGGATTTCTTTGAAGGATTTGCCCCATAAATTATGTCAGTTTGGTTTTAGGCACCACCAGTAATCCAGAATTGGTGGAACTGAGAGTCTGAGCAGGGGTGTAGGGTGGTAGTGCTTTGTAAGTGAAATGTAGGAGTTTGTAGTTAATTCTTTGTGGAATGCGTAGCCAGTTGCAGTACAGATGTAAGGTCTGTTGAAAGTTGCTATGAGTTGGTATGATCTGGCAGCTAAATCTTGAATTATTTTGAGTCCGTTTAGAGTTTTCTCAGAAATGCCAAAGAAGTGACAATGACAGTAATCTAAGAATAAGGTCATGAGGTCATGATAGCATGCACCAGCAATGTTTCAAACTTAAATAGGGCGGCTGTGGCTCAGTTGGTAGAGCGGGTTGTCCACCAATCTCAGGATTGGTGGTTCGATTCTCGGCCCGGATGACTCCACATGCCGAGGTGTCCTTCGGCTAGACGCTGAACCCTGAGTTGCTCCCAATGGCAAGCTAGCGCCAGCTCTGCTACCATTGGTGTGCGAGTGTGTATGTGAATGGGTGAATGAGACACTTTGGATAAAAGCGCTATATAAGTGCGCCATTTACTTTGGGCAATGTTGCGGAGCTGATAAAAAGCAATGTTTATGAGTGACCTGAAATGGGGTTTCAATGAAAGTGTGTTGTTAAAAATTATACCTAGATTGCGAACATTTCTAGAATGTTCAGAACCAGCGGCACGGTCAATATCGACAGAAAATTCTGCCGATTTAGAGATTTTTATGGATTTTTTGTTTTGGGGCGACAAGTTAAAAATTTCTGGGTTATAAGTTTAAAGAAGTTGGAGTCTAGCCATTATTTTATATTATGAATACATTCAGCTAATAAGGTGGGAGAAAGATCCATGGTGAACATAGTAGTAGAATAAATCTGAGACTATGTTTTGGAGTGTTCTGAACAAGGGGAAATGGATGCGGCCAAGGACCAGGTTAGTCCGTTACATTTGATTGAGTTTAATATTTTGTTAAGTTACCTATTGCTTTCTCATGTTTGCCTCACACCTCCAGGGTTGGGGCTTCAAATTCCACATTTGCCCTGTGTATCCTTTCCTCAATTTTCAAGGGTTTCCTCTGGGTACTCCGGTTTCCTCCTACAGTCCAAAGATATGCATTATAGGCTGATTGGCATTTCCAAATTGTTCTTCGTGTGTATTTTTTTCAAAAGAAATCATTATAAATGGACACCGTTAACTCCTTAACTCGTCCCAGCCATCTGCATTACTGATTTCTTGTTGATTGTGGCGATTTTATCATGTTACAAGTTCAGTAATCATGATAGAGGATGAGATTAAGATTGTGCCGTTTTTTATTTTTATACGAATATGGTTTTACCATTAATGTCCAGATAGCACACATATGTCGATGTACAACGTGCACAATTTACATCTCAATAATGGCGCACGCCTCATTTGCTAATTGAGAAGATGTTACCACAATATTGTTTTTATGACCATCTGCTATTTTCAGCTGCATTTGAGTATAATGTGTGATTGTAAGACAGCAATCCATCTTGATGATAGTTAATTAATTATAATTAATTAATCAATTTGTATAGCGCTTTTTACAATGGACATTGTCTCAAAGCAGCTTTACAGAAATATCAGTTTTACATTTATATTTTTACAAGCGACTTACAAATGAGACACACTCACACACCAATGGTAGCAGAGCTGCCATGCAAGGTGCTAGCTTGCCATTGGGGGCAACTTAGGGTTTAGTGTCTTGCCCAAGGACACTTCGGCATGGGATCACCCGGGCCGGGATTCGAACTATGATTAGCGGATTAGTGGACAACCTGCTCTACCGACTGAGCCACAGCCGATGATGATTTATTAAATCTGTGCGTTCTCGCCCTCTCACAAGCAGATTACGGTTATGACATAACCTGCTTTGTTAGGGAACGTCTCAAAAACTGAAACTTAAGAACATGCATTATCTTGAACAATGTTGTGTCAGTGTTTTCCCTATTAGCAGTTAAGCCACATGTGACACCGATGCAATTTTCCACAGGATGTGATGATGTGTGTACTATCAGGGTGGGGTGCTTTTTTATATCATCCTTTTTATTCATTTTATATTATTTGACGTCGTACTGTTGAATGCTATTCTGATTGGTCAGAAAAGTTGCTGTTGTTGCTATAGTAACAGCTAACACAGGGACTTGCATCACAAACAGATTTTACAAGAGATTCACCGATACAAAATTTCTCAGCCAGTACCGATAACCGATTATTCAGAGTGATATCGACCGATACCGATAGTTCTGCCTTTTATGCCTTCTTATAAATTAATGATTCATTGAAAAGAAATGCAAATAAAAACTTGATTCTCTCCATTTCAACAAGTTGTTTCACAGTAACTGGTCTCATAAACAGAAAACACATTGACATTCACATGTAAAATTGAATCAGTGCAGAGTTTACAGAGATTACAGACTGCAGTTTTGTCGTCATTCCACGCAAGAGACATCTTCTTTACACACAGCACGATATCGATGTGTTTTCCCGCCCTCTTTTGATTGACAGGATATAATCAACCGTGATCATTGGTTGTTTTTAAACTATCGGCCGATAACCCATAGCGGGGAAAATAAACATCTGTGCATCTCTAGATTTTACAAAGGTGTGCAATTGTTGATATGAAGTTTTCAGTGAGACAATGATTATTTAGCATTTTTTGAAGGAGTCTCCAGTGTCAGCACTTGGTAACAGTCAGAGGTAAAGCTGTAAACTCTTCAGAGAAGTTAGAGGAGTTTGTACTTTGCATATTCTCTGTAACAGGAAAAGGTACGTGTTGTGTCTTATTAACATCAGGAGAGAGAAGAAAGAGACTGATGATGGAGAAATAATGCTATAGCATTAGTGATCAGGAATAATAGTAATAATTATCAATTTGTATAGCGCTTTTTACAATGGTACATTGTCTCAAAGC
>JAFFST010041841.1:82951-93897 GCA_022414735.1 Noturus placidus | reverse complement strand
TATATATATATATATATATATATTTGACATTGTTGATTGTTTCATTGATAATGTTCAGTTGTCTTTTAGGGCAGATTCAGTCTCTTTCTTTCTCACTGGCTGCCAATCATAGCTCGATGTGATTGGTCAATAACGACAACCAATAAAAACTGAGAAACCGGCTTCAGTTAAACCTTTATTGTATTGCTGAGAAACTGGAAATTGCAAGCTCCTCCCTCCTGAAAACTTTCCCTAAAGTTTTACCATATTAATGAATACACGTTTTTATTTGTTTATAAACATCTGTTTTTTTTTATCTGTTTATTATTAGTCATAGATTATGTTGAACATCTGGCATACACGTCCCCATGAATGAGCTGTTACTATAGAAACAATAACGTATTAGAAGGAGTCTTAATATAAAGCTATCCTTTATGTTATAGTCAGAACTCCTGCCTGAGCTGTGTGGTAATATAGGGTATCTTAGAAGTCTCCATACATAGGGGACTTCATTAGTGGATGTTCATGGACGTCCATTTCTCGGTCAGCCCACAACACTTCCAGTCTTTTTGATTTTTTTAATAAGTTTTCCGACAGTGTCGTGTCTGATGTGCTCGCCATGTTTCCAGTTAAAACCCATCGCAACCTTGTGACAGCTTCCCGATCAGCCATGAGAATGATTTCAGTACGTTCTTCTTTTGTCAAAGGCATTCTATCTGGAAAAAAAATGATATAATAAGCATATAATAAGCATGGACATTTTATGTAGGTAGTCCTTTGTAGAAAATGAATCAACACCTTCTGACCTATTAGCTTCCACAATGCAAGCCTGCCCAGGTGCTGTATAACTGTATAAGTGTAACTGGACAGACGTGAAGCTGTCAGTATTTTGTCAGTGAAGCTGTCTTGTTTTTGCAGTAAGCAATATCAGAATATCTTCTGGTTCTTCTCAATAACACATGATATTAAAGGTGAAAAGCCTTTAAAAACATTTGTGCTTTAATAGGCGAATTAATATACACAGCAGTTAACAGCTACCTTGACATTTTAGAATTTTCAACAGAAAGTATCTCTCGATAAAGTGATCTGAAACTCTATTCCATCATCACGATTATCACCATTACACCTGCTCTGATTTACATTTCCCTCAGACTGTAATAACCAGAGCTCAGCTCCACTTGCTATAAAAGGTGCAGGAGATCCGCTCCTATAATCGCCCCCTAATTTAACCCCTGAGTAGAACTACATAAAATATTTAAGTACTCATCACAGACACAAATTTGCAAGACTTAAGACCTCTCTAAAGATTATATTCATACAACGGTAACAATAAATAACTTAAAACAAGCCATCAAAGACAAACCTGCATAATAATGTGTGCACAATAAAGGTGTACTTAAAAGAATCATGGAGGGTATTGTCTCGCAAGAACGATCTTAGCGATATGAGATATGATGCTACAGATATGTTATATTAATAAAATTGGGCAAGTACTATCTACTTAACCACTACAGGAACACGCCATTTGTCTCCAACCACTAACCACAGCCTTTCACTGCAGCGCACTGGCAAAGGTGAAAGGATCTTGTTTTTCACCACTACCTTAATCTAAATATACTAAAACATATTAAATAAGGGCACACGGTGGCTTAGTGGTTAGCACGGTCGCCTCACACCTCCAGGGTCCGGGGTTCGAGTCCCGCCAGGGCCATGTGTGTGCGGAGTTTGCATGTTCTCCCCGTGTGTCGGGGGTTTCCTCCGTGTACTCCGGTTTCCTCCCCCAGTCCAAAGACATGCATGGTAGGCTGATTGGCGTGTCTAAAGTGTCCATAGTGTATGAATGGGTGTGTGATTGTTCCCTGTCCAGGGTGTACCCCGCCTTGTGCCCGATGCTCCCTGGGATAGGCTCCAGGTTCCCTGTGACCCTGATAAAGGAGTAAGCGGTTGAAGATGGGTGGATGGATGGCTGGATGGAAGTATTCATACAAGAATACACAAGTTTACATGATTAAAAACAGATCTGCATACCACACATGAAAGACTGCAAAGTGTGCAAAATTAGTATGTATGCTAAAAGAATGTTTACACATAAAAATAAGTGTGCATCAAAGTGTGCATCAAAGTGTGCATCAAAGTGTGCGTGAAAATACAATTGTACAAAGTGTTTGCAAAATAAGTATGCACACAAAAAACTAAGATTGCATACTTTAAAAAATAAGTGTGCAAAATGAATATGCATACTAAAAATTGGTTTGGATACTTTACAAAACGTCTGCATACACGTGAAAGCATGCAAAGTGTGTGAAATATGTATGCGTACAAAAAAAGTGCCAAAACGCATGCTTAAAAGATTAATAGGCAAGAAAGTGTACAAATAAGTATGCGTACTAAAAATGAGTTTGGACACGTGTTCATACTAAAAAAAAAAAAAAAAAGGAAAGTGTAAATTAATAGGCCTGCTAAAAATAACTAAAAATCAAAGTGTGCAAAATAAGTATGCAGAGTTAACATTAGCTTTGATTTTTAGTTTAGTTAACATAAGTTTGGTTAAGTGCAATATATGTAAATAATTAGGTTTGTGAGGGTGGCATTGGGGAAGTATGCAAAGTGTGCAAGCAAAACCTACTCTGCTTCTGTTTAAATGGTCGTGATGTTACCACTTACAATAATCATGTTCCTAATCATTCTACTGTCATACCAACAGGCATTGGGTTTCTGTATACACCTGTAAATATGTGTGTGTGTGTGTGTGTGTGTGTGTGTGTGTGTGTGTGTGTGTGTGTACATGCACATGATTGCTTTTTTTTATTTCTAGTGCACAGGTGGTCTGCGGTATGTATTGTCTGTTCCAGCATCGTGTGTGTGTGTGTAGTTACAGTTTACGTTAGCCTGCAGCATCGTGTCTCACTGCCTGTGGCAGCTGCTGGAGATTTCATGCTCATGTTTCCCACATCACATAATCAAGCCTGACAGCACAGAGGACTGTGTCTGTATGTGTATGTGTGTGCTTATGTAAAAGATGTGCACTTTTACGCTTGCATATTGGCTCTATGATCTTGGTGCGTGTCTGTGAGAGAGAGAGAGAGAGAGAGAGAGAGAGAGAACGTGTTCCTAGCACGTTCTTCTTCTTATACATGTCATGGCAGGCTGTGGAGCTGCCTTGTTGTCATTGTAGATATGTTGTTGGAGGGTTCAAGAGCAGAAGATTTGCAGTAGTGTTATCGTTGGGTGGAGCTCACACTGTGTAATGAAGGGTGTAAGAGCATTACCCTGTGGTGCAGTAAGACACACATGCCAGTCCTGCTTATTCTCAAGGGAGAGTGCCTGTTTTCATCGCCCTCATCGCAAAACCCAATCAGATGTCTAGTATTGTAGGACAAACTTCAGATAGATGTATGTATGGATGGATGGATGGATCATAGATAGATGGATGGTTGGATCATAGATAGATGGATGGATGGATCATAGATAGATGGATGGATGGATGGATCTTAGATAGATAGATGGATCGATGGATCGTAGATAGATAGATGGATGGATGGGTCATAGATAGATGGATGGATGGATCATAGATAGATGGATGGATGGATCATAGATAGATGGATGGTTGGATCATAGATAGATGGATGGTTGGATCATAGATAGATGGATGGATGGGTCATAGATAGATGGATGGTTGGATCATAGATAGATGGATGGATGGATCATAGATAGATGGATGGTTGGATCATAGATAGATGGATGGATGGATGGATGGCTGGATCATAGATGGATGGATAGATAGATAGATAGATAGATAGATAGATAGATAGATAGATAGATAGATAGATTGATAGATAGATAGATAGATAGATAGATAGATGGATGGATGGGTCATAGATAGATGGATGGATGGATCATAGATAGATGGATGGATGGATCATAGATAGATGGATGGATGGATCATAGATAGATGGATGGATGGATGGATCTTAGATAGATAGATGGATCGATGGATCGTAGATAGATAGATGGATGGGTCATAGATAGATGGATAGATGGATGGATCTTAGATAGATGGATGGATGGATGGATCATAGATAGATAGATGGATGGATGGGTCATAGATAGATGGATGGATGGATGGATCTTCGATAGATAGATGGATGGATGGATCGTAGATAGATAGATGGATGGATGGATCATAAATCGATAGATGGATGGATTGATTAATCATAAATAGATGGATGGATTGATCGTGGATGGATGGATCATAGATGGGTGGATCATAGATCGATAGATGGATGGATGGATGGATCATAAATAGATAGATGGATGGATGGATGGATGGCTGGATCATAGATGGATGGATAGATAGATAGATAGATAGATAGATAGATAGATAGATAGATAGATAGATAGATAGATAGATAGATAGATAGATGACATAGTAGATGACAACCCACTTTATGTTCAAGTCATTACACAGTGGATGCGCCATATTTCTTTTTTATCTGGTTTGGGTTAAGGCTGTTACTATGATAGCCCAAATATAGCCCTGCCCCCTGACCACGGCAGCGATTGAAGTGGATTTTAGTGGATTTCATTTCGGTCCGCATGGTCTATAATGTTATGGTTTGTAATGGCAGATACTGTACTGTATGTTACTTCAGAATCCGGAATAAAACATGACCGGGGCATGCTGTTACATCAAAATAATCCGCCGTGTAAAGTGGAGTTACTGTTACCACCCTGAAGTGCCTTATGTTCCAACATCACAATGTAGTTCATTATAGCATTAATTATAAACCTTGCAGCCAGATCTAATGTCAGAGAAATGCTCTAGAAAGTGAATCAACAGTTTCTGGGCTGTCAGAATTGAGAATTGAGCAGTGCTGTGGTATAAAGTGGGATAGATTTTAATAGACGTACATTTTACTCAAGAACCCCTGCTTTGGTTTGGAAAATCTCCCAGAGTGTGTGTGTGTGTGTGTGTGTGTGTGTGTGTGTGTGTGTGTGTGTGTGTGTGTGTGTGTGTGTGCTCAGTTTTGCACCTGCAACGTTTCTAAATCTGGCCCTCCCTCAGGGTGTGTGTTAGGAGAGAGAGGAGACAGAACCAGGTTCTGACCCTTTAATGGAGTTAGCATATGCAGGATGCTGAAGCTCGGCCAGACATTAATATAGATCACCCACCAGAGCCCCAAACACACGGTGCCATTTGTCTTCACTAGTGAACTGCTGAAAGGTTCAAATTTGCTGTATTCTCCAGAGCCGGGTACGGCGACACCACACGTGCTGGAGAGGCGGTGAAGGAATGCAAGCAGCTCACGCCTGTTCCACCACAAAGCTCATAGCCCATACTGATCAGAGTTAAAGAACTAACAAGGGCTTTGCTTTAAATCTCATGCTCTGTTCACTACTTAGCAACAGATGTCGTATTGACCCGAGTATCGCTTACAGCAATACACCTGCAGGGTTTCTGTTACATCACCATGTATAATTCCTTTCCTTCTGAATTATTAAACCGTTTTTATGTATGTTGGCATATAATATCCCTTCCCATGAGTGAACATCCTCCTTTTTGTGTTTTGTGTGTGTGTGTGTGTGTGTGTGTGTGTGTGTGTGTGTGTGTGTGTGTGTGTGTGTGTGTGCAGAGCCAGGAGTTTAAAATCCCTGTTAAGTGCCTTAAAACTCGTATCATTATTCTATGTCTTGACGAAATTTGCACTGAAACAACAAGTCAGGGCGGGACATATCAAGTGGCTCCTCCCACTTTTTAAATAGCCGTTAGAATTTAGCTTACCTCATGGCCAGGAAACCTACAACTGTTGGGAACGCAAAACTTCAGATTCTAGAGAGTGTTTGATTGGACAGAAAATCTGATATTATATATATAGAATATATATTCTGCAGTCCAGAATGATGTCATCAAAAATGTTGGTCCGTATTGGTTGTAGAGAGAGATTGTAAATTTTGAAGACATCTGTCTTCTAAATGTGAATTGTGCCATTGATGATTTCACTGGGGTAAATAAAAATGAACAATGACGCACTGTGGGTTAGTGGTTAGCACGTTAGCCTCACACATCCAGGGTCCAGAGATTGAGTCCCGCCGGGGCCATGTGTGAGCGGAGTTTCCATGTTCTTCCTTTGTGTCGGGGTTCCCTCCGGGTACTCCGGTTTCCTCCCCACTCCAAAGACATGCATGGTAGGCTGATTGGAGTGTCTGAAGTGTCTGTAGTGTATGAGTGGGTGTGTGAGTGTGTATGTGATTGTGCCCTGTGATGGACTGACACCCTGTTTAGGGTGTAACCCCGCCTTGTCCCGATGCCTCCTGGGATAGTCTCCAGGTTCCCCATGACCCTGAAAAGGAGTAAGCGGTATAGGAAGGATGGATGGATGAAATAAAAATGAAATAAGAGGTGGAAAAATCTTGATAATGATTATGGCTAAAAAACAACTAACTTTTTTGTTTAGTTTTTTTTTACATACTCTCATGTATTTATTTATTTGTATTTTTTAATCCAGCAGATATTGTTCAAGTAATTATGAACTTGCTAACATCAGTTTACGTTGTTTGAACATTGAGTGCATGAACGTTGTTTACATCGAGTATTTTAACTTGACGTAACAGTAACATGTTGTCCCCTCGAAACTATTGGGACGGCATGGCAAATTCATTTGTTTGTGCTATATACCATTTGGGTTTGAGATCAAGAGATGGATATGAGATGAGAGTTTAGGATTTCAGCTTTTTGTCTGGTATTTACATCTAGATGTGTTAAACAACTTAAAACGCAGAAGCTTTTGTATCAGACCAGCCAATTTGTTTAGGCAAGCAAAAGTAAAGAAGTAAATGAAAGTAATTAGCACTAAATATTTGGTTGCAGATCCTTTGCTTGCAGTAACTGCATCAAGCCTGTGACTCATTGACCACCATATTGTTGCTTTCTTCTTTTATGATGCTTTTCCTGGATTTTACCGCAGCCTCTTTCAGCTGTTTGTTTCGGGGCGTTTCTCCTTTCAGTCTCCTCTTCAGGAGGTGAAATGCTGTTTGATTGAGTTAAGGTCTGATGATTGATTTGGTCAGTCTAAAACCTTCCACTTTTTCCCCTTGATAAAGTCCTTTGTTGTATTGGCAGTGTGTTTTGGATCATTGTCTTACTGCATGATAAATTCCTCCCAGTTCATTAAAATGCATTTCTCTGTAAATTGGCAGTCATAATGTTCCTGTAAACTTCTGAGTTTATTCTGCTTTTGCCATCATGAGTTACATCATCAATAAAGATTAGCGAGCCTGTTCCAGAAGCAACCATGCAAGCCCAATCCGTGACACTACCTCCACCATGCTTCACAGATGAGCTTATATGTGTTGCATTATAAGCAGATCCTTTCCTTTCTCCTGTTTCTCATACATCTACAAAATAACGATAAATGATTTTTTTTTGTTTTAAATGCATTATTTAATAAATAAAAGATGGTTAAAGGAATAAAACACTTCATGAGGTTATTTGAAAATAATTGCATGTGCGGTGACAACATTAACTCGCAGTATTTTTCCTACAACCTTGTCATTGATTGTTTTGCTATAACAGCATTCTCTGACGTGTTATTTTTTATACAGTACTTGATTTGAATCCACTGGCTGGTTATCGGCTAGCTCAGCAGGACATGTGGTACATCACAGCCCTGAAAAACTGGGAAAGAGACTATATCAGGGTAGAGGACTCTTGCAGTACTGGGCTATAATCATCTGTATGCTGATAAATATGGCTCATAGAAATTCTGTAATATATTCATGGTGTTTTTATGGAGCCAGTTCAGGTTGGGTACAGTTCATTATTTTTATTAGTTTAAATTGCTTTTAGAGCCAGGGGATTTGCACTGGGCAGAGAGACGGAGAGAGAATAGTACAGGGGTTGCGGGTGGCCTAGAGACTACTGTAGGAGGTGTTTAGAGACATTAGCTCAGCAGAATGGCTAGCAGGAAAATGCTGAATCATGTGGTCAGCTGTTCGATGGTGACCACACAAGAAAAGGGAAACTGATACTGAATATATTCTCAGTAGCATGATGTGACATTGAGCGTGACAAAGGTGCTGTGTAAAGAAAATAAGTCATTATTAGACGGTTTCACGTGTTATTAAACTGTAGTCATGCAGGTGTAGCGTGCACACACACATGCATCACACATGCATCACGCTACACCTGCTTGACTATAGTTTAATAATTTGTGAAACCGTTAATAATCCATCCATCCATCCATCCATCTTCAACCGCTTATTCCTTTTCAGAGTCACGGGGAATCTGGAGCCTATCCCAGGGAGCATCGGGCACAAGGCGGGGTACACCCTGGACAGGCTGCCAGTCCATCGCAGCCGTCTAATAATGACTTATTTTATTTACACAGCACCTTTCTCACGCTCAATGTCACATCATGCTACTGAGAATAGATTCAGTAACAGTGAACAATGTCTTCACTATGAACAATGTCTTCATAATACAACATGCAGCTTGTTTGCTAATTGGGAAGCTGTTTTGGATCAATGTTAATGGATGGTCCATTTTTTTTTTAAATGTGTTAGTATGGTGAAGTTTTCTGTGAAGAGGTAGTTGATTGGTTGGAACGTGTTGCTGTAGGAACACTCAATAATCACCCTCAGAAAGGGAACAGTAACTATGCTTTGTTGAGCCGCATCACAGCAACCCTTTATTCATTTTATTGCTAGCACTGTGTTTTCTGAATGCTTTCTCAAAAACATAGTTTAAATCTGTAAATAATGTATTGATTCACTGCAATGAAGATCTATGTGCACACATTAGTAACAGTAAGTATCAGAAGATGGATTACTTCTACCTTTAAACATCACCCAGTGTTGTATCAGATACAATCTCCGTTTCAATATGTCACCCAACTCTAAAAACACATGACGGCTCATTGACTCGGATACCGAGCTCAGCAAAGTTGGCAGGTGTAAGATGTACTGGTGATAAATCTTTAAAAGGCTTAGTTGAAACACTTTTTAGCTTTTCTCAACATTACAGTTCTAAGACAATTCATAGAAAACCTTTCTAAACATGCCTACAACACTACTGCAGCATTGCTAGTTGTAGGACTCTTGATATTTCCATAATGTTATGTTTTGTGTTACTGGGAATGTTCTTATAATACTGTAAAGCAAACCATTAGTACGACGGAGGTTTTTTGAATTTTGCAGGAACGTTATATCTGGGAAGATGGATCTAACCTTCTTCGGACCTGATGAATACTTGCTGACTGACTGTCAGGGCTGTTTCTGGCCATTTTGTTGGCTTAGGCAAGACTCCTAATAAAAGATGCTGTGCTTTCTTTCGTGTGGGTGGATGAGCCAGGCGGGGTTAACGCAGAGGTGCTGGGGTGCTCCCAAGCTGGTGGTGCTCCAAGCAACCTCTAGTTTGCCTATGCCTAGAAACTCCCCTGCATACTTTCCTAAGAGCGGTTGTTGCTTTTGTTGCTGAATGTGGATCGACATTTAGCACGTTAGCAGTAAATTTGTTGATCTCAAATCTAGGATGTTCCTGTCGAAACACCTAGAAATGTCTTCCTGTCTAGTTTTCAATCTGCTACATTGTTTCTCTTTTTTACCCTCTGTCCATTTTTCTCCCTTGCTGACTGTCGCATTAGTGGCTGCATTTTGTCCGTGTATGTATATTGTACTGACACAGGACCAGAAAGAGACAGAAAGTGATTGGAAAAGTAAGAAAAGTGAAGGCTTGAGAGAAGATGTGGATAGAAGAGACAGTGGTAGAATGGCTTTGTGGACTAAAGAGAATGCAGGAGCAGTGCAGAACAGCGAAAGTGATGAGACAGAGAGTGACGGAGCGACATCGGAGATTCAAGAGTAAGGCGTATTATTCTGGGAGCCGTAGCTCACTGAGACACTCAGGCTGATCTGATGGGGTCAGACAGAACACAGCATCTCATACAGGAGCTTACCCCACACACACACACCCCGCCCCCTTTCTTCCTTCCCTTGCTGCAGTTGCTTTCCGCTCACGTCTCTCTCAGTTTGCCCACGCATCCACCCGCCTCTGTTAAAGGCTACTAAATATCTGAGGCACAGGGGAATTGCCAATCCTCGGAGAGTCTGTACCCTTTCCAACCTTGCTCTCTGCTTGCTTTTATCGAATGCATTTATGAAGCCAAACACTTCTGGCTCGCCAGGTCGGCTGATTTGATTTTTCGCTCGCGCTCCCGTTCTCCAGAAGGGAGTTTATGAAGGAGGAGAGGGTGGGTGGGTGGGGGTAGACGGATGCATATGCGGCATTTCAGTCTCCAGAGCCAGCGTGGCACTGCAGAGCATTGCTTAATACGCCACTGACAGTCTTCTTTGCCATGCTGGAAGTATTGTAGGGACTTTTACCACAATTGAAAACATGATGTGTCAATTATCAAAGAACTGACATTTGGTCAGTAGATGTGGAGGAATATATGACTCTGAAAAAGGTTACACTGAATCATTGAGCAGACCTGAACTTTTATACTCAAAATATTATCTCAAAATCCAGTTACTTCATAAATAGACATCTGTTTGGTTACTGAAATGCCTTCTGCTCTTTGTGGTGAGCCGTAACACAAACCCCAGGAAAAACTTTAGAGGAAATCCACATGCATACGCTTTAACAGAATAAACAGCAGGAACCTGTAAGAAAGAATAAAAATGCAATCTTGCATATTGAGCACTTTAAATCAGCACTTAATTTTGAATACTTCACAGCATTTACTGAGTTTGGAGAGCAAAACTGCTTTGTTGCTGAAAGAAACTAAATCAATAATAATAATAATAATAATAATAATAGTTCTGTTACATTAGACAAAAAACGATGGCAGAATATTTGAGAAAGAAATATATATTCTGTACAGTGGTGCCTGCCATAAATATTCACACCCTCCACAGAAATAATGAAGAAAAGTTTGTGAATATTTTTTTTAACTGTATTTGTAGTAAAT
>JAFFST010041841.1:46492-80204 GCA_022414735.1 Noturus placidus | reverse complement strand
GAGAAGCAAACCTGTACCACCCCCTCGTCTGTTTGGACGTGAGGTATGGGAGAAGTTGAAGCTGGAGGCCAGGGCAGAAGGTGTGGCAGTGTTCTCAGCAAGGTCTCAGTCAGAGCCAGCACGCTGAGGTTGGAGTGGGTCACAAAGGCGGGAATGAAATATGCTTTGTTGACAGCAGATTGGCAGTTCCAAAGTCCGATTGAGAAGGAGAGGGAACCTGCAGAGGCCACATTCAGAGAGCGTAGGTTGTCCAAGTTGCGTACGTTACTGGGAGTATGCCAAGGTCTGCGCCTATAGCAAATAACAGGGATAAACTGATGACACATGTTAGTGAGTGTAAACAGGTAGACAGCAAGAGAAATAAAGGGAGAAAAAGTATACTTAGCAGCGCGAGTGGTGTCTTGTCCGTGTCCTTGCTTACGGTGGACTCGTACAGGTAGACTCGCAGGTCTTCACACGACAAGGGCTGACGCTTCCTCTGACGCTTCCGCCTCAGCGTTTCTTAATTATTAAATACTGCTGTGATTCACAGCTGAGCACGCCTCTCTAATCAGCAAAACAAAGGGTAGTCGCGTGAACGAGCGACTCCCAACCGAAACCAAATCTGAATACCGGAGTTAGCTTTAATCTTGCAACGTGTATACAGCCCCTAGCAACAATAGAGCACAGTTACAGCTTCTATCCGACAATCGGTGCTAAAAAATTGGAAAAAAAAAAACCCGCCCTTCTACCACTACAGTTCCACTCAATTTAGGGTAATAATATAGCTACTTCAAATGCCCTTCCTTTAAAACTAACAAGCTAACATTATAAAGAAAGTGTCTTGTATTGTAACAAGGGAGTATTGTATGTGCATGGACACATTGTAACATTGCGGTGCCGTTCATGGCTACTATGTAAAATCAAACAAATCTAAACAGAGCTAAATAAAATTTTCTTGTCAACCCTGATTGATGTAATACTGAGCTTTCTCGTTTCAGTATCGGCATTGACGAGTAGTAAAAACATTTTATATACTCAGTCTCGGAAAAACTGGTATTTATGCATTCCTAATTAGTACCATTAAATGCCTTATCCAAAACAAAAAGCTGTTTAGAAGGTTTGCAAGAAAGAGGTGAGCAACCCACAAAATGCAGTACCTAAACTTTAAACCAATTGTCACTAAAACTACTTCTGGCATGTGGTTTAATCAAAACTGCACACCATCGGTATGTTGTATTAAATAGGGACTGTGAAATGCCCTGAAACCCGTTGTGAAATATGGTGGAGGACATCGTTTTGGGGCTGTTTTGCAATTGATGGTCCAAAAACTCTGAGGAAGATTGATAGCATTTTGATTTCTGCTAAGTATCTAAAAATTTAATCTTTGAACAGGATGATGACCCAAACACACATCCAGATAAACACAGAAATGGCTGCAGCAATACTAAATCAATCTCCAGGTGTCTAATATTTTACTGAAATGCTAGTGATTACTAAAAGGTTTCAAGAAGACTGCTAAGGAGCACTCTGGCTGCATCAGAGCATATTCTTTTAGCCACTTGGGCTGCATATAGCCCACCACAACCATCACCCTGCTTTGAACTATCATTTTCTCTTTATTGGTGTGAGTTCCTACACATCCTAAAAGAAGGTTCTGGAGATGTTTGGTGGGGGTTCAGTCCATCAGACCCTGATCACAGCATCTCCGGCAGCATTGCTCTCCATTAGTGAGGATATGCCACCATGCAAAATGACAACACAACATCTTCTGAAGAGCATCAATCTCTTAGTATGGAGACTGTTCTGTCTGATTGAACATGTCCCTCTGATTGAAAATCTTTTCCATGGTTCTCCTTCTCATCAGTTCCCAAGTGATGCAATAGAAAAGCATTCGCCCTATTGTCAGGAGATGTGGAGTTTCCAATCTGATAATTCAACAACCACCCGAGATCCTGACAATTACATGGCCAGCTGAGATCCTGACAGGTCAACAACCATCCAAGATCCTGACAGTTCAACAGCCAACTGAGAACCTAACAACTCCACAGCCACCCAAGATCCTGACAGTTCAACAGCCAACTGAGAACCTAACAACTCCACAGACACCCAAGATCCTGACAGTTCAACGACCACCCAAGATCCCGACCATTCCAGAGCCATCTGTGACCAGGAGTCAAGAGAGTAAAATTGACTGTGCTTTCTGGATTGGAAGGATGGCATACTCTCCCTCCCTGTCAATCACAGTGAAACTAGTCAGTTGTGGACGATCCGTGAGCACATGTATGTGGATGATGGCCGATAGTTCTTTCCACCACTGCCCTTTTGCTCAGCATGAGCAGCAGTTCAAAATGACATGCTAGCTGGCTCGCCTAAATGGAAGTGTATACCCTCCCAATTGGTAGATGTCATGTGATAGGACAGAGTTAGCTAATGGGTGGGAATTGGCAAGACCAAATTTGGAAAGAAAATGGGGAAAAGTACAAAAAAAATCTAATAAAAAACTGTACCAGAGCTGAGCTGTGTATTTCAGTAGCTCAGCAACTCCGTTTTTTTAAACATGAACCATCGCAGATCCTGTAGCAGATCCCTCCCCTTTTGAATCTTAACCAATCACATGCATTTATGTAAAATACTTCAGCTCATTAGGCCAGACATTAGCTATAGAGAGCTAGAGAGGTCAGAAAAGTTGGTTTTTACCCTTTCATAATTTTCCCCTTATGGTCTAATTAGTGACCTACCCCATGACAAGTTGATGATAAACAGAATTTGTGCATCGATGCAAAAAAAAAAATCACAGAAGCAGGTTTTTACTTTAATACAGGTGTTCATTCATTCATTCATTCATTCATTCATTCATCTTCAGTAAATGCTTTGTTCTGATCAGAGCCACAGTGATTTAAACAACTAATTGGTTCATATTTTTGGATATTGAACCCATTACGTTAGTTAGAAAATTGTCAGATTGTCTTATTCATTGCCATGTAAACCTTTAAAGATAAATGTTGTCTAACTGGAATCATGTGTAACCGGACCTTCACAAATTTGTTCTGAATACACCTCATCTGTATAAACCTCTGCCTGATAGGCTTCCTGGTCCTGCATGAAAAAAAACCCACATTTTTAAGGCCACATCTGTATTTTTTATTTCTATTTTTCTATACTACTGTCAGTTGCAAACCAAATTTCATTGCACTTGCACTATTGAAGAATTCGGTTCTGTTAAAAGCTATATCCATTGTCTGATGGCACCTCAAGAAACGTAGTTGACTTCCCCTGGTCTGTTTTCACAACAGATCTGCATCTCTGAGTATTTGACATTCACTACAGTGCTCGACTCTATAAATAAGCACTTCATTAACCGCTCAGACCTGTTCTGCATCAGAGCTCTGCTGTGCTCTGTAGCTCAGCTTGCAGCCATCAAAGGCGATAAATCAATCTTTAAATGGTTAACTCAGTAGAGTCCTAAGGACAACGAGCTCCACTAACACTTGCTTCCTGTAACCTTGGAGATGGACACTAGCACAAGTGTGTGAATGTGGATTTGTTTTGTCTAACACAGACCTCAAAAGCTAATGTTACCTAAGGTGGGTTTTTTTTTTTTTTTTTTTTTTTTTTTTTAAACATAACGTTGTCATGGTGATGTGCTTTTCTCAACATTGGCACAAGTGGATAGATCTTCAGCTTATCTCTTCAGTCAATATCAGGATACAGATTTAGACATTCTATTCGACAATGGATATTCAGTAACTTCTGTAAGCAAAATGCTAGTATGGAAAATAAATGGTACACTTTTATCCAAAGCGCTTTACACTGTGTCTCATTCACCCATACACTCACACACCAATGGTAGCAGAGCTGCCATGCAAGGTGCTAGCTTGCCATCGGGAGCAACCTGGGGTTCAGTGTCGTGCCCAAGGACACTTTGGCATGAGATCATCCGGGCCGGGATTCGAACCACCAACTCTACAATTAGTGGACAACCCGCTCTACCGACTGAGCCACAGCCGCCCACGAATAAGTGTGTGTAATGCCTGGAAATTATTTTTATGGTAGTATGAAGTGATGGGAATGCAGAGTCTTAAAGCTGCACGGCATTGAATTATAAACTCACTCTGAACTTCATAGAATGTGTGTGTGTGTGTGTGTGTGTGTGTGTGTGTGTGTGTGTGTGTGTGTGTGTGTGTGTGTGTTATAAATAAAATATTTTGTGTTCAGGTTTTTTCTGCACTCATGTGGCCATGTTTAAACTGTTAATATTAGCACTGGTTATGTTGAACATGGCAGGCGAGTGTTATTGTGTCATAAAATATAAGAACCAATCAGGCTCCGGTATTCAAACTCAGGCCATGCAATACAAGTGTCACAGTCCCCCCTTCATATTACAGTTCCCATGGTAGTGAACAGCGTGTTCTTGTTTTGATTTATGTTCTAGTCCTGTTTCTGCCCCCGTCCCATTATCGGTTTGTTGATTGATTGTGTTCACCTGTTCTGTGTTTCCATGCTTTTGTGCAAATGTCTCACTGTCAAATTTTAGTCTAGTTGTTGTCATTAAGTTCAAGTCTTATTTTAGGTGTGAAAGGAATGTTCATGGTGTCCTTTTACTATTGAGTCATTTTTTAAATTTGGAATGAATATACTTCTATCTTGTACAACTTCCGTACAAACTTTACTGTGTTGGAAAACCTTTTACCTTTCACAGCTTTACCTCTGACTTTTACGAATCATTGACACTGGAGACTCCTTCCATAACGCTAAACGTCTGCTTATACCAAGCATCGCCATATCAATAATTACACACTTTTAAAATCTTTTTATGTGGAGCATCCACCCTAGTAGTCCTTGCGAATTTGCTGTTACCATAGAAACAATAAAAAATTGAATTATTATAGACCTGTGATTTGCCTTGCAGATAGAACTACTTTCAGTGCTGCAGGTATAGAAAATTAATCAATATTGGAAAATTCAGAATCAAGAATTCTACAGCGCTATGGTATAGCATATTATATCATTGTGTGTGTGTGTGTGTGTGTGTGTGTGTGTGTGTGTGTGTATACCCTGTTATCACCACATTCCTTGTTGATGTTGTTAGAGCCTGACAGCACCATGTTTCCTCCATGGTACCATCAAGTGTTTGTAATAGATGCTGACAATGTGTTTTAGCTAGTTCGTCTCTTGCCGGTTGGAAAATTGTTTTCCTGCTCTCTTTGTTATGAAAAACACTAATTAGATTCAGTGCTACTGCTGATTCATGCCAATTCAATCTAGATCCAATGCAATTGGAGTTAGAGGATGGAACTTGCTGAGCTGGCAGGAAGAGCCATCGACACATTGATTCGACGAAGCCATTGTTACGATCTTTGATCATCAGAGATATGACATGATGCAGCCATATTTGTTGTAATGGAGAGTAAACAGTAAACAGATGTGGTTCGCATTCAAGCTCATTCCACCCTCCCGCAGAGCTGAAACACCTGGAGCCGTCGCTTCATTTACACTAATCAAAGCTAATATGCTCAATTAGCAGAGTACACATTAACAATCTGGGCCGAAACGCTAGCGAGGCGGTGTACCTATTCTTCATTCTCCTCCCTTCATCTGCCCTGCGATATTAGCACGCAGACTCCTGTGGAGGAGAGGAAGCAGGATGGCTGTTTCAGATGATTGTACGCATACTTAATTCTTTCTTTGTCTCATTGCAAAGTACTATTCAGACATTATACGATTTCTGGATATATGTCTGTTAAGTAATGTTGTCTGTAGTGATTACGATAGATTCATTTAATGCAAACTGATTGTTTCGACCTTTATTATGTTATAGGGCGGTGGTCACAAAACCTCTTCCTTGAGATCTACTTTCCTGCAGGTTCCATGTCCAACCAAAATCTAACAAACCTGTTTTTGTTCATCAACAACTTCTTAAGGCAGGTCAGGTGGGCACAATTATGGCTGGAACCTTCAGGAAGGCAGATCTCCAGGAACAGGGTTGGTGACCACTGTTATAGGGCAAGTTCTATGCTGTACTAGGAACTCAACAACTGAATCACTGGAAGCATGGCTTCTCTGTCTTTTTCTCTGCCATGTTGTTATTTATGTAGCTTGTTCTAAGTTTCAAACCATTTGTTTAAACTAAACCTCTTTTCCCATCGAATATTTACCAACATGTCTACTTGCGGGCGCACGGTGGCTTAGTGGTTAGCACGTTCGCCTCACACCTCCAGGGTCCAAGGTTCGAACCCCGCCAGGGCCATGTGTGTGTGGAGTTTGCATGTTCTCCCCGTGCGTCGGGGGTTTCCTCCGGGCACTCCGGTTTCCTCCCCCAGTCCAAAGACATGCATGGTAGACTGATTGGCGTGTCTAAAAGTGTCCGTAGTGTGTGAGTGTGTATGTGATTGTGCCCTGCGATGGACTGGCACCCTGTCCAGGGTGTACCCCGCCTTGTGCCCGATGCCTCCTGGGATAGGCTCCAGGTTCCCCGTGACCCTGAAAAGCGGTTGAAGATGGATGGATGGATGGATGTCTACTTGGCCTGACCATCACACCTGTATGTGCTTTTTGAACAGTCCATTCCAGATTCATTCCCCACTTTAATGTTCTAAAAACCTTCACACTTCTGAGAAAGCTTTCCAGTAGATTGTGGAGTGTGACTGTTGAGATTAGTGAGGTCAGGCATGTTGGGCATGGAGGCCTGGAATGCATTTGGTGTTCCAGTTCATCCCAAAGGTGTTCAGTGGGGTCGAGGTCAGAGCTCTGTGCGGGACACTTGAGTTCTTCCATTCCAACCTTGACAAACCATGTCTTCATGGACCTCATATTATGTACAGGGGCACTGTCATGCTGGAACATGTCTGGGCCTCTTAGTTCTAGTGAAGGGAAACCATAATGCTACAGCATATAAAGACACCCTGTACTAATTATGTGCTTTCAACTTTATGGTGACGGTTTGGAGAAGAACAACATATGGGTGGGTCAGGTGTCCACAAACATTTGGCCATATAGTGTATATTGTTCTGGAGTCATTTCTACAGATCCTTCAATAGAAGGTATATGATGGGAATGTGCAGTCCATAAATATGACTAAAATCCCAGAGATGCACTAGTAATGTCCACTCATTGCATTACCCCACCTCCCCATGTAAAACAAATCCAGTCTGAATAGAGCGTTAGACATCCATCTCTTCCAGACTTCCCAATCTTTCTCACTGCAAGCTACACACACACTGTGTGGATTCCTCTCCCTCTGTCCATCTCTCTTTCCTCCCTCACTTTTACCCACTCACCTTGTTAGCCTTTTAATTAGCAGGAACAGTTCATTGCAAGTCCCTTAAGTGATGCCTCAGCATTTTTCCTTCAGAGTCCATGTTGCTCGATCGATAGAAAGGCATGTGTGAGGCCCAGACGCTCCATAAAATTCTGTACTCTTCAAAGCAAATGAGAGGCAAGAGAAGCTAGCGTTTGATGCACCAGAGTCCTTTCTCTTAGCCTGCTTTATTTATCCTACTATTTTTTTTAATCCTGCAGCAAGCCTTTCTTATTCTTCTTCTTCTTCAAAAAAAAAAAGTCATTCCATTCAGGGAAGTACAGAAAGAAAAGGGGATACACAAATCAAATCAGAAATTTGGCGTCTATTCACAGGATCCTATTTTTTGCTTACTCCAGCTTTTACTTTTTTCCTCCTTTGATTTAACAATGCAGCGATGGTACTTAGCATTTAGATGACATGTTTCAGGAGAGGAGCTATAGATCAGGCAGGCTGTGTGCAGGGTTTTGCCGAGAGCACAATGCTCCTCGAGCAGACAGACAGCTGGAACACACTAACGTCCACCGAGCCAACATGCACTGCCAATATGGCTGTTAATAACAATGTAGGGAGCCAGTCAGCTTGGATCTAATGCCAGTCTGTAGCTCTGGGGGGGGGGGGGGGGGGGGTCATTGGCATACAAGCAAGTACAGTGAGACCAAATAGCCTTGACTTGCCAAAGATACTAAAGTCATCTATGAGAAACTCCAGGGATCTTAATTGCTTGGGAAGTTGGAAGTGTCCTTAAACTTGATTTTAAATAAGAATGAAAACTTTAGCAACTTATGGCCGAGGCAATCTAAGGTCAAGGATAAAGCAGACGTGAAATATACAGTATAAAATGGTAGCACTTACAGAATAAGTGAAATTATAGCATTTTCTATCATATAGAGTTCTATCAAATAGGGTTCTTTTTTGCATGTATCTCAACCACAAGTAAACTTCTAGCATTTTAAATATCTCCCAAAAGTGAAAAGGGAGGAAATCACATTTACAGATTTCATTCTGACTGCAGTGCAGGAGCATTGTGGACATTCTGACAGCCGTTATCTGATTACAAACTGAATTGATTAGGTTTGTGTCTGTTGCTAGGATTTAGGCATCTTTAGGCAGACGGACTGTTTTTACCACCACATTTGTAAAACTGGCTGCTTATGCAACATGATCGTTGCAGGAAGATTTGGTGAGGAATATATTTATGCTTTTTTTGTTTGTTTGTTTAAACTGTCAGTTTGTTCTAGGCAGAAAAACCTCATTTGGACGAAATTGTTGCACATCTCTGATTTGTTCCTGGTTGCACAACATGACCAGTGACTAAAAATGACTAAGGGTCCACTAATATGGGATGCTGAGATTCGATATTTATCATCTGCCAATGCCACTGATGCCCAGATATACCTCATTTGAGAACATTTTGAGACTGGACCCCAGTCCACCCAGATCAGCATTATTTTATTAACATTTTAGCTTTACAGACCAACCATAAAAGTATGTAATTATTTACTTTAAGTTTTCGACAACCTGGATAACTAGTTAAGAAGACTAGTTAACAAGCTTTTCTGTAACTTAAATGAGATTCCTTATGTAAGATAACTGTAAGACAAATAATAACAACAGAAAACATACAAATTTGAGTTTAGCGTATGTTTCCGCTGTGTTCTGTTTTCTGTCATGAATTATCAGTTAAATCGTCGACTTATTTATTTATTTGTTTGTTTGTTTGTTTATTGAACAATTATTTGTTAAGATATGTTTAAGGTATTATTGTGTCCATGAATTGCGCAAAAAGTAGCAGACTTCTCAGAGATGGGATTTAAAGTCAGTTTTGACAAAAAAAGAAAAGTGCAATATTAAAAGTTCGCTTCTATTTACATAGCGAGCGTGAGCTTATGACGGAAATCCTCTTAAGCGTGTAGGAAATCCTGTTCAGGTGTAGCATTCAAATATTGTTTTTATTTATGTAAACCCTACACAAAGCCTCTTAGAGTCTTTCCGTGTTATGATCATCTAATGTATTCTCTGATGGAGCTAAAGTTTTCTGTAGTCTAAATGAGTTCTAAATGTTTTCTTTTTCTCATATTTTAGCCACTACCCAAGGAGCCATCTTAAAGGATATCAGCTGAGAGGAGGTGAGGACATCTGCACTGGCATCAAAGTGATTTATTTTTCTACATGTTATTTTTTTTTTCTTTCTTGTTAATGAAACAGATAAATGCAATAGAAATCATTACAGAGTCTAAACAGCACTTAAGAGCTTAATAGCTAAAAGAATTCGAATAAAATTTAGAACGGAAAATAATCTGTTCATTTGACAGCTAATTTATTGACTTTGTTTCTTTCTGAATTTTAGGCTCAAAACTCAGATGTATCGTCTGGCTGGCTGTAAAATGTGTGATTGCTTGCAGCAAGATCGAATCAAGACTAATAATTAGACCACAGCTCGTGTTTACAGTGAGCAGCTTATCTGAAGCCGTAAAATAAATAAATAAATAAAAATCGCACCAAAAAAAATATGCATTCTGAAATGAAGGCATAACCGGTTACTTCCACTATCACTACCTAGTTCAATTCAATTCAATTTTATTTGTATAGCGCTTTTTACAATAGATATTATCTCAAAGCAGCTTTACAGGAATAAAAACACAGTACACACACAGTAAAAGTGAGAAATTATCCCAACTGAGCAAAACACTGAGTGGCGACAATGGCAAGGAAAAACTCCCTAAGATGTTTAAGAGGAAGAAACCTTGAGAGGAACCAGACTCAGAAGGGAACCGATCCTCATCTGGGTCACAACAGATATTCTTAAAGAGATAATTATTGGTTTATATGTGATCTGTTTGGCTTAGAAGAAGCCTTTATCCCAGCAGTCTGGATTTGGAGTAGATGAGAGCTCCATCCAGAAGTAGGACCTTTGAGACCGACCATGCAGGTCCGGAGAGCAGAAAGGACCAGGATCTCCAACATCTCCATAAACTCATGTGTAGCTCAGCAGGAGGAGAGAGGGAGAGAAAAAGATTGTTAAGACTGGAATTTAGCATAATGGAAAGTCTAGTCAGGGTAGTCTAGAGTGAATAAATACGTTTTAAGTCTAGACTTAAACACTGAGACTGTGTTTGAGTCCCGAACACTAAATGGAAGACTGTTCCATAACTGTGGAGCTCTATGAGTGAAAGTTCTTCCCCCTGCTGTAGCCTTTACTATTCGCAGTACAGTCAAATAACCTGCATCTGTGGATCTAAGTGGGCGTGGCGGATCATAGAAGATAAAAAGATCACTTAAACACTGTGGTGCGAGACCTTTTAGTGCTTTATAGGTTAATAATAGTATTTTAAAATCTATGCGAGATTTAACTGGGATTAAACTGAGATTTAGTTAGTAGTTAAGAACTCAGTCCGAAACCATGTGTGAGCTAGCTGAACTGTATCTACGTGCACCCACACACCAAAGATGTCTGCTAGTATATTCATTGGAATTTACAGTGTTTATTAATGAATGAGTTCTAAACAGATTTAAATGCAAGTACTTTATTGTCATTTTTAGCACAGCACATGCCACCGGAGAAAAATTAAACACAGTTCCTTCAGGAAACTACAATGCAACATGTATTAGACATACAGTGCCTTGCGAAAGTATCCGGCCCCCTTCAACTGTTCGACCTTTTGCCACATTTCAGGCCTCAAACATAAAGATATAAAATTGTAATTTTTTGTGAAGAATCAACAACAGGTGGGACACAATCATGAAGTGGAACGAAATTTATTGGATATTTCAAACTTTTTCAACAAATAAAAAACTGAAAAATTGGGCGTGCAAAATTATTCAGCCCCCTTAACTTTCAGTGCAGCAAACTCTTTCTGGAAGTTCAGTGAGGATCTCTGAATGATCCAATGTTGACCTAAATGTCTAATGTTGATAAATAGAATCCACCTGTGTGTAATCAAGTATAAATGCACCTGCTCTGTGATAGTCTCAGAATTCTGTTGATTCTTCACAAAAAAATACAGCTTTATATCTTTATGTTTCAGGCCTGAAACGTGGCAAAAGGTCGAACAGTTCAAGGGGGCCGAATACTTTCGCAAGGCACTGTATATATTAACGAGGACTAAAAGACAACAGTAAATACAGATAACAATACCATAATGTACACAGAATCACACATAATTAGGAAATATCCATCCATCCATCTTCTATGCCGTTTATCCTTCCTTCAGGGTCAAGGGGGACCTGGAGCCTTTCCGAGGGAGCATGGGGTACAAGGCGGGGTACACCCTGGACAGGGTGTCAATCCATCACAGGGCACATTCACATTCACACACCCATTCATACACTACGGACACTTTAGACACGCCAAGCAGCCTATCATGCATGTCTTTGGACTGGGGGAGGAAACCGGAGTACCCGGAGGAAACCCCCATAGCACGGGGAGAACATGCAGTCACGGTGGGAATCGAACCCCCGACCCTGGAGATGTGATTCGAATGTGCTAACCACTAAGCCACCATGCGTTAATTAGGAAATATATGAAATAGCAGTGGGGAGGCGATACATGGGGCGGCTGTGGCTCAGGTGGTAGAGCGGGTTGTCCACTAATCGTAGGGTTGGCGGTTTGATTCCCGGCCCACATGACTCCACATGCCGAAGTGTCCTTGGGCAAGACACTGAACCCCAAGCTTCTCCAAATGCAAGTTAGCGCCTTGCATGGCAGCTCTGCTACCATTGGTGTGTGAGTGTGTGTGTGTGTGTGTGTGTGTGTGTGTGTGAATGGGTGAATGAGACACAGTGTAAAGCGCTATATAAGTGCACCAATTACCATTATCTAGTTTTTAATAAACTGGTTTAATGTACTGTATGAACATTGTTTCAGTACTAAGTGAAATATATAGTTATTTCACATAGTAATGTAATAATAACATTGCATTGAAACGTTCGCATGAGGGTTTGTCACTCTGTGATGTCATTGTCAATGGTTGGGCAACCGGTATTGTTCAGATACACCTTTGGATATCTTATGTACATCTGGATGATTAAAAGCAGCATCTATTACTGTAGAATGCATGTTAAAGCCAGCCAGACCTTCCCTTTCTGTCTGGTTTCCAAGTCAAACAGTAAAACTTTTAGCATGAAGAGTGACGTTAAGCAGACTGACGAGTTCGGTATCGCTTTCAAACTTTACTAATGTTTTCTCATCTGGAAGACTGGTACTCAAAGGTTGCTAGGTTTAAATGGTTTTTAAAATTCAAGCACATACTTTGATAGTAAAACTGTTAGTGTTAGTACTCAGTGACGGTCTAGAGTAGTACATAAGCATGCAATTTGAGACATGACATTAGTTTTTGTGTTCATTTGGGGACACAGTCTGACATGTGCTGTACTACCTCCACTGTTTACATTGGTATTGCAGCACACTAACGTCTTTCTCAAGACGTGCACAAGTGGTGCGCCGAATGACCAGAGGACTCATGTGGCAGCCATCTTTTGTAAATCTACGTGTAGTTAACAGCAAGTATAAATTGGTCTAAAGGATTATTTGTAAAACCCTAAACACAGAGAGTTTCCCGATCAGACAGGGTTGCATGGAACATATGAGGAGCTGTTGAATGTACAAAGAGGTTAAATAGATTTGAGACAACATGGAGGATGATTACCGATATGAAATAAATTCTCAATATCATATAGTAATTATAATTATTAGTAGTAAACAGAATTCCTTAGGTCTTTTCTAAAGCCCTAGAGAGTTCTAAGGCTTCCTCTTTAAAAGCAAAAAGGTTTTTATTATTCAGTTTTCAGTTTCAACTTTGTTGGCAATAAAACTGCTTTCCTCTGCCAGCTCACTCACTGTTGTAAGCACACGCTGGAGTGCAGCTACAGAGACCAAAGCAAAGCAGAAATAAAGTTGAATTCTTATCATTTATCCAGCCGATATTGCTCAGGCAGGCCTGATTAAGCTGTCTTAGACAGGAGCCACAGGCTCAGCAGCGGGGCTAGAGCGGGATTAGAGGGCACGCGTGGGCCATAGCTACAATGGCAATCCACAGATGAAGGAGGAGATGACCATTCAGGACGTGACCGGCAGCCTCAAAGCTCTTGGCTACTCGCAGAGTAGCGGCTCAGTCTCAGTAGTCTCACACACACACACACACACACACACACATATCCTTCACAGGCATCCCCTTTAGAATCAGCCTCAGAGGAGGAAATGAGAAACGGCTGTATTTAATAAGATATATTTACACTCCAGCTGTTGTTTGTCACTCCTTGCTTCATGCCGATCCCTCTGGGAGTTTGCCGGATGGGAAACGGTGTGTTAGCTTCGGAGGGAGAAATAGAGGTGACGTTGGGACATGACGTGGGTTTATATGCGGCCTTAAAGCAATTAGTACCTGTCAATCAAGGTGAAGTGCAGCTGTTATGGTTCGGTCTTATTTGACAGTAATTGCTATTATTTGCATAAGGATTTTTAATGCTTTTCTCAGGATGGTTAACAAGGATGGTCGTCTATGTTTCGACAGCTTCGGTTTTTCATTTCCAGGATTGAGTCGGCCATGTTGCAGAGTCTGATTGGTGCAAACGAATCGAAGATGTTTCCACTTTCAGTTTGCTGTGGAAAACGTAAAAAAAAACATCCAAAAGCACAACTATGAAGAGATACTTAATTGGCATGATAGTGTTTTAATAATATCTACTCTGCTACATAGACACCACCATGTCAGGGTCACTATTATGATGAGAATGATCCGCTACACAAATAATCATATCTGATCAGCAGTGGTTCCATTTCAATGATAACAAGTTGTACATCGGAATATTCATTAATCTTATACCTACAAAATGCACCTGTATGGTAGGTTTACATGAAAAAAATATCCAGCTTGTTCTTGTACAAGATAAACTAGCAGCGTAGTCTATAGCCCAAACAACATGATATACTGGCAGTTACAAATTTACTCTGTCAGATGTTTGGACTATTTCATGCATTATTAAAAAATGATGTGTGTGCGTTGGGGTGGATATAGCACTGTGTGTACGAGTTGTGTTGAAGCCCATGGCAGTGCTTTCTGCATTTCCAGTTTGACGCAGCCTCATCATCAGAGGACTTATCTCTCCCGATTCGACAGAGAGAAAACCACATGAATCACAGGCAATTACAGACAAACAGGAAGAAATGGGGCAAGTGGAGAAATCATAAATATTTATTTGTGAAAGGAGGGATGGAAGTTATGAAATTCTGCGAAATTATATTTAAGCCTATTAAAGATCCATTTGGTCAGTGAATTTTACAAATTCCCATGCTGAATTATTTATTTAAGTGGCAAAATGTCTTATGGAGACTGTTAGACTCATTCCACTGACTGTAGCTGAATTATAGATTCTCAAGATGATGTGGGACGTTGGATAATGAGAAACTTTGGGATTAGGCTGGAGATTTTATGAGAGCAAATAGAAATAAGTGCGCACAGATGTGAAAATCGTATGAAGTAAGTCATGCAAAAATGTGCGCGTATCACATTTGTGTCCTCCGCTGTATCTTTTAATATAAATCTGTTAAAATTCTATTCTAGACTCCATCCATCGAGTTTACGCCTCCCGTTCTTGCTGTAAAATATGGCGTGAGATGCGTGATGGAATTTTATTGCGAACCACATGAAAACAAAATAAGCGAGAAGATCAATGAGAATGCAAATGCGAGCCAAGGAAAAAAAAAAAGACATGAAGCAGAACACTGCATGCTGCCCGTTTCTCTCCATCTCCTTTGATCTTAACACGCGGTGTTTTTTTCCTGCTGCGCTCACGCTCTCTCTTTCTCTGCATGCAGGTCTATTGATATTCACGTGAACATTGCAGACCAGAAGACATTCATCAAACCAGCACATCTTATCCATCCTCTCACCCCGGAGCTAAACAAGACCCCCCACCACCACCACCACCAACAACAACAACAACCACCACCACCAACAACCACCCACCAGTCTGTTCCACCTCGATTCTTACAGGAGCCTGACTCTTTGGACATGAACAGTCAAGCACCTCCAGGAGGACATTCAGAGATCATTGTAAAACCCATCAATCTGAGAATCGGCAAAAGAAGCACATTGCTTCAAGTATCTGAACATGCAGAACAAGTGTGTAGGAGTATAATACAGTTCTGTTTTGGGATGTTGGATGCTCCACCGCTCTTGATGACTAACTTCAGACTCTTTCTCCACCCCAGAGACGATCCTGTCTTAAAGACAGGAACTGTTTTGTGTTTTGGACATCAAGTGTATCTCGTAAAGTAAACCACAAGAATGAAATATCATCAAGCGACTGAGGCGACTCATGGCTTCGCCGTGTAGACTTCTTGACCTCTTTCTCCTGTTAATGAAAACGGGAAATCTTTGATCGTGTTGATCTTACTGTCTGGTATTTTCAAGTGTAAAAGACTTTCCAGCTGCATCCTGCTTTCCTGCGTCCCTTCACTCTTTGCTTTCAATGGTCTGTCTACATAGGATCAGGTATATTCTTTTGACGAACGCGCAATTTTCCCTGTGTGGCAACCTGCAATGACACATGAGATGAATCCTTTGAGCCTTCGATCTATGCTAGGATAATAAAGGATGTGTATGTGTACACGCGTGCTTCGCAGGGACAGATCGCATCAGTGTTCTGTTGTTTGAAAATCCATCATGTAGATTTCTATGCTTCCAGTGTCCAAGGAGCGAGAAACATGTTTGCCTCTTATTTCTCTTAGCTTGTTGTTAATTTTGGTGGCCTGGAAAAATGAAAAGCCACACCAGAGAGTGTTTATATTTAAAAGGAAGTTACATGACGGACATAAGGATTGTGCGCAGCAGGGTCTAGCGAGCATAGAAAAACAGGCGGGAAAGAAAATGGCCACTTTCAGTGAACAGTAGGTTAGTAATTTATCAGTCTGGAGGGGTAGGCAGAGCTCCCTCGGTTGTGAATTTTAATGGTGTTTTATGGATCCTAATAAAGTCTGTTATGCTTCTGGCAAATATGCAGAGCACAACATCCCTCGCTTCCAATTACTGAGAAACTCAAGGAGAGTCTTCAGCCATTCATCATTCACCCGTACTGTTACCAGAAATGAAGAAAATCTTTCTCTCTCTCTCTTTCCGTCTATGGTCTTTATGTCCATAGGACATAATGCTGCAAAGATAAAAATGCGGTTTTACATCTAAATATATTTCAATCATAGCCAAATCTGAATGTTCAAATGGTCTACTAAAACCGACTTCCTGTACACATCTGGCAAATCGCGAAAAAGTATGAAATTAAGAAAATTAGCTAATTCTGTGCACTAACACAGCCTCTTTTTGTTTTTGTTTTTTTTGGGGGGGGGGGGGGGTTTAGAAGAAAGTGGTGGTGAAGTAAACATCTGTCCTCCCCTGTGGTCATGAAAGAATAATGTTGGGAGTAGAAGAAATAAGGTTTATCTGCAGGGTTGCTTGAATAAGTCTCTAAGACAGGATGGGGAATGAATGGATGGTATAGTTAACGACCTTTAGCAAGAAAGACTTTTTTAAAAGTGTCCGGAATCTTCTCATGTGGAAAAGCCATCACTGAAAGTTTGGTTGTAATTAATTTAATCCTAGACCTATAAAAAAAAAATAATAATAATAAAAAATCATAATCCAATTTCACTTTGAAATATTGCCATGCGATGGATTTCACACATTTCTTTCACATAATGCTTTTGTTTCCACAATTTTGAACGTTTTTTGTTGTTGTTTTTTTTGCTACAAATTTAATCTCATATATTAATTGGACACTGGTTTAAAGAAAGGATTTTTGGCTTTTCACTGCAATTAAAACTCACCTTGTGCACTCTCACTTACAAACTGATCCATTAATAGATAACTATTAAACATGGACCTATTGAACAGGTCCCATTTAGACCTAGTATTAAAATGCAATCCATATCTGGATATCGTATTTAAAGAATGAATGCTCAAATTTCTCTGTTTGCATAATCTCATTTCACGTGCAAAACTCCTGAACTGCTGAACCACTGTTGTTAACTGTCATAGTTTCACTAAAATGAACTGAGATGGAAAAATGGCAGGTGTGGGATGACCAGAGATGATCAGGGTGTCCAGCTAGCACCGTTTTTATCTCTGCTTAAGAGAAGGTCATCCTAGTTATCTGTCCGGGAGCAACGAGATATTGTTGGGGGGGGGGGGGGGTTCATGCAAGATAAAAGAATGGTATACATCAAAACGAGCTGCCATATGTTCCGCTTCATCTGCTAAAGCTGTAGCCTGCAGGGTTTTTGATATAATCTGAAGACCTTAATATGAACCCACTGTAGGGATTGTATTCACACCTGGCTGAGTCTTCCTGTGATCCAATCACAACGTGAGCCAGACTACCTGCAGACATGCTGCTTTCTTATCTGCTCATATAGGGATGCCTGTGCATTTTTATGTGCTTCATTTTATTCAGATAAGAGCATATTTTAATGCAATTGGGCCACCGATTGCAAATTTATCATTCATCAGTAGCCAACAGGCAACTCTATTAAAGGCCCAAGAGACCATGGTACTATTTCATTCTGACACTGCTATCCATTCCTGTGTCATCTTGCTGTCATATTTATGTACATATTTACTCATCGTAAGCACTACTTGGAGATACGGAATCAATAGCACTGCAACATCAATCTGTGAGCTGGACAGTGGAATGCAGGTCTCGTTATAGCTGATCTCTGGACTTTGCTGCGTCTTCATGTGTTTTAGGGACTCTTTATGTGCTTTGGGGACTTTAGATTTATCTGGCAAACCATAATGCTTCAGGCAGGCACATTTAAAAATAAAGATAAAATAAAATAAACCACAATCATATAACTGAATCATATGGGAGTGGAGAAAGAAGAGTAGATTGACACATGAGGGCAGGGGGTGAGTATGTATATGCCGCGAGACTGCTTTTTAAGGACTATTCTAGTGTTTTGTTTTTTTAATATGCATCTGTTCACCAGATCTGTAGCATATGAGCACTATCCACATATAGGTTTTTTTGTTTGTTTGTTTGTTTGTATGTTTGTTTTTTAGATTTCCCCATAAATAAGGTAAAAATCAGTAAACCCAGTTGACTTGAAACATACCTGTAATGGACGTCTACGGGCACTTGTTAAATCAGTAAACATTCAAACACATGATGATGTAAATTTAAAGATACGGTCATTAATTTTTAACATTAGAGCAACATATTTCTGCCAAAATATGTCCATCCATCCATCCATCTTCAACTGCTTACTCCTATTCAGGGTCACGGGGAACCTGGAGCCTATCCCATGGAGCATCGGGCACAAGGCGGGGTACACCCTGGACAGGGTGCCAGTCCATCACAGGGCACAATCACATACACACTCACATTCATACACTACGGACACTTTAGACACACCAATCAGCCTAATATGCATGTCTTTAGACTGGGGGAGGAAACCGGAGTACCCGGAGGAAACCCCCGATACATGGGGAGAACATACAAACTCCGCACACACATGGCCCTGGCGGGACTCGAACCCCGGACCCTGGAGGTGTGAGTAATATACAAAAATGTGTTTGCATAAATGACCCAAACACTGCTCTTAGACATTCTGTTCCAACAGGTTTTCAGTTAATTTAACACTACAGAAAAAAAAATGTGTTGAAATTCTCGAATTTTCGCAATTTCTTGAACTCTCGTGGGTTTTGATTACAGCGAGAAGGCATTTCGAACCTGAATCGACCCAAACACAGGAAGTAAAACAAACATGACGCGTGTTTTGCACATTGAGCTAAGTTCTGTGGAAATGTGATGTATTCGGGAAACAAACAAAAAGAATAAATAAACAGTGGATGCAATATCAAAACAAAATGTACACTAGTAATTTCTAGAATGATCTAGTAATATATTGAGTGCAGCTCCGTGTTCTTCATGCTTGGGTGATTTGTGAAACGTTCTTTTCTTTTTTTCCATCATCGTTTTTCCGACCAATGAAATACAGTTGAGGTCATAAGTTTACATACAGCAAGCAGAATGTGCAATTATTTATTTATTTATTTAAAGGGCGTCTGTGGCTCAGTCAGTAGAGCGGGTTGTCCACTAATCCACTAATCGTAGGGTTGGTGATTTGAATCCCAGCCCGGGTGATCCCATGCCGAAGTGTCCTTGGGCAAGACACTGAACCCTAAGTTGCCCCCGATGGCAAGCTAGCACCTTGCATGCAGCTCTGCTACCATTGGTGTGTGAGTGTGTCTCATTTGTAACTCGCTTTGGATAAAAGCATCTGCTAAATGAATAAATGTAAATGTAAAATGCAACTTACAAGGGTTATTGCATCATTACATATGTATATAAGAGCCTATCAGGATCAAGGTTTATCATGGAATGGGGGCAGTTATTTGTATTTCTAATTAGCATATTCATAGAATTCTGAGAATTCTCCAAACAAGATTGGTTGACTTTATATATTTTAAAGCCATTTTATTAACATCAGTGCTAAATGAATAAAAATGTAATTTATTTATTTTTTAATTAGAACTGCCCTGATTAAGTTATTTCACATAACAGATGTTTACATATAGTTACATATATTATTTTGTCTTCTGGGAAACATGTCAATATCTTATGTAGTTTCTGAAGGGCAGTACTGAATGAAAAAATAATGACGATTTACACTGATCATCCTGTTCTAAAGTTTATGTTTCCCTGGATCTTAATGTATGGTGTTGCCTTCTTGAGCATCAGTGAATGTTTGCACCTTTTGTAATAGTTGTGCATGAGTCCCTCAGTGTGAAAAGATGGATCTCAAAATCATATAGCATCCCCTGTTATAAAGGCATCAAATATGCAGGAGATGTTGGAAAAGCAAAGAATGTGCAGGACCTGGAGGATTTTGTTTTAAGAACAGTGGGAAGTTTAACTGCTCAGGATAAACGAGGGACTCATGAAAGAGTATCACCAAACAAAAACACAAGTAACGACACACAGTATTAAGAATTGAGCGTGTGTAAAATTTTGAACTGGTTCATTTGTTTAAATTCAGTTATTATTGTGTCTTGTGGACTTTATGTACACATCTGTTATGTGAAATAGCTGATTCAGGGCAGGACTAAATACAAAAAAAAAAAATGCAGTTGTTATGATCACTCTTTTTTTTATGGTTTTTCATTATTAACATTTTGCAGATTCTGTAAGGTGTATGGAAACTTATGACCTCAACTGTACACTCCGCAGCTAGCTTTTATTATTTATTTTTTTGCCGGTCTAATTATTAGGGCGGCTGTGGCTCAGTCGGTAGAGCGGGTTGTCCACTAATCCACTAATCGTGGGGTTGGCGGTTCGACTCCCGGCCCGGGTGATCCCATGCCGAAGTGTCCTTGGGCAAGATACTGAACCCTAACTTACCCCCGATGGCAAGCTAGCACCTTGCATGGCAGCTCTGCTACCACTGGTGTGTGAGTGTGTCTCATTTGGATAAAAGCGTCTGCTAAATGAATAAATGTAAATGTGCAGTGAGAAACCAAATAGCAAATGAGCCTTCAGATTCAGGAAGTAAGTAACTTCAATAATTTAAGTAAGTATCAAAGGTGAAGCTTACTGATGGAGTTGCTTATTTCATGTCTGTCAGCCTTTGTTGGTCACAGAGGATTACTCACTATAACAGCCTCTGCCTCTTTCTTTCACTCTCAGATAGCCTCACAGGGATTGCTGACCTATAAGAGTACTCACTGGCCCATGGGATGTGTGTATGTCAAAAGACAGCCATTTGCCTTTAAGCACACACACACACACACACACTACACACGCGCACACACACACACACACACACACACGGATATGCTGCTGTTGCTCGTGCAGAGAATGAAACTCGACAAACACTTGAAAAACAAGGCATGACAGACATCCAGCATTTAGGGATCATACACTTATCAAATTTTATCAAATGTTTTTCTACCGTTTTAACCAAGCGTGGACAAGTCAAATGTGTGCTCCAATAGATTACCCACTCCAGTGTTTTGCTTCCTGGAAATCTGACTAAGATTAATAGCAGCAAATAATATATTTACACTCAACAGTATGACAAGCTAATTATGTTCATTTACAAGAAGCAAAAAATACACTTGAAAATAAGTGAATACTTGAATCCCAGAGAGCGGTGAGTTTATGTAGCCAAAATCTTTATCCTCTCCTGATCATTTCTCTGCTGCTGAAGGAAGCATCATGTTTGTGCCATTAACAAAAAGGCAGAACGTCTTTGGCTTACATTTTGGCTATGAACTGTGGTGATCTCTCATCACACTTAAAGACATGATTGGAGTCTGAGGAGTGCCATGTCATGCCAGCATGTGTTGCACTGTACTGTATTTGGCTGCGTTTTGTCCTTTTCCCACATGCCTTGTTATTTCTGAATTTGTAAAGATTGTCTAGCATCCATTCAAGCTCATTAATAGTTCCTACAAACAGCCATGTTTCATGTGCATAGTGCAACATCACATGAACTCTATGAAGCAGTTGGTGTTGTGTTTAAATGAACCTTTCAAATTAACTGTTGTTGTTTTGGTTTTGTGCCCTGCGATGGACTGGCACCTTGTCCAGGGTTTGCCATGCCTTGTGCCCGATGCCTCCTGTGATAGGCTCCAGGTTCCCCCGTGACCCTGATAAAGAAGTAAGCGGTTGAAGATGGATGGATGGATGGATGGATGGATGGATGGATGGATGGATGAATGGATGGATGTTTTGGTTTTTTTGTTTGTTTGTTTTTTTTGGGGGGGGGTCCATAGATAGTAGAGTTTTTCTTTATCCGGTCATTGGACTAGTGAAGTAAAACAAACACTGTTGAGCGTAATATCAAGAGCTTGCTGAATGCTTGTCTGTTAGGCAACTGCGAAGGAAACCCTGACAGCCTGAACAAGTAATCTGTTCGTCCCAGGCGCTCAGGCTAGCAATTTGTCCACCCCTATTAACTGAGGCATGTTTCGATAATTCCACAAACACAACTGTTAAATAGCAAAGGACATTCAGGTATCAACGAAATGTAACAGAAAGCTCATTGGTCACGCCAACACACCGCGTAAGCACAGCTGAATTTGGAACACCATCACAATGAATAAACAAACCCACAGGGCAACCTACACCTAGCATGAGCACAGCTGAAAAGCTCAAATTCAATATTAACTTGTCCATTGCAGTGGATTGTCAAGACAGTGATATTTCCACCATGGCCAAACATTTTTTTAACGCTTGACTAAAACACTCAAATGTGCTTTTTTTTTGAACATCCAATTCCAGATTACCTCCACTCTTCTGGGAAGGCTTTCCACCAGATTTTGGGGCGTGGCTTTGTGTTCATTCAGCCACAAGAGCATTAGTGAGGTCAGGTACTGATGTAAGGTGAGGAGGCCAGGAGTGTAATCAACATTACAGTTCATCCCGAAGGTGTTCATTGGGGTTGAGGTCAGGTACTGATGTCAGGTGAGGAGGCCAGGGGTGTAATCGACATTACAGTTCATCCCGAAGGTGTTCATTGGGGTTGAGGTCAGGTACTGATGTCAGGTGAGGAGGCCAGGGGTGTAATCGACATTACAGTTCATCCCGAAGGTGTTCATTGGGGTTGAGGTCAGGTACTGATGTCAGGTGAGGAGGCCAGGGGTGTAATCGACATTACAGTTCATCCCGAAGGTGTTCATTGGGGTTGAGGTCAGGTACTGATGTCAGGTGAGGAGGCCAGGGGTGTAATCGACATTACAGTTCATCCCGAAGGTGTTCATTGGGGTTGAGGTCAGGTACTGATGTCAGGTGAGGAGGCCAGGGGTGTAATCGACATTACAGTTCATCCCGAAGGTGTTCATTGGGGATCTGTGCAGGACCCTAAAGTTCTTCCACTCCAACCTTTTCAAACCATGTCGTCATATGCCTTGCTTTGTGCACAGGAGCACTGTCATGCTGGAACAGGCTTAGTTCCAGTGAATGGAAATCATAGTTCATAATAAGGTTTAGGCTAGATAGTAGTAGAGAGTGACACATTACTGTACATGCACACAATTTAGCTTAACAGCTGTTATTGTTACATTGAGCACTCAAACTCTTAAGCTGACTCTTAAGCACACTGATTTGTAATAGTCCTTTGCGACTGTTGCTTGTCAGACTGTACACACATGATCGCCAATGTAAGCCTTGTCACACTGTCAAGGACAACGGTCAAGATGTGAAAAACAGACTCTTACAGAGTAGCAGAAGCCACACTACAGTGCTGTTCCTCAAATATTCTGACACTGCCACAAACTAGCGATCAAAGGCAACCGATTTGGGCCTAGGATTATAGGAATCTTTTAGGAGGCTCATAATTTGTCTTTGACTTCAAACCAAATCGTAGTGTTAACCTGGCTTTAGTTGCACCTCAGCATTACTTAAGTTGGTGCTACAGGTATGAAGTCCTGTCTATAAATTGGTCTTAGTTACAACATGTTTAGAAGATAACAGTAAATACGTTAAGATCTGTAGGTTCACCCAGCCCTCTGTGTTTAACAGGCCATCATAAATGCAAGTCAAGTCAAGGCAAGTGGTTTTATTGTCATTTTAACCATATACAGCTGGTACAGTACACAGTGAAATGAAAGGACTATGGTGCTACATAAAAACAACACACCTAACATGAGACGACACAGAAATACTGTAAATAAGACCTACACATTTGTACCTAAAATGAATGTGCACATGTGCAATCAACAAAAGACAGTACAGCAGGGAGCTCAAACTCAACTTACCTGGGGGCCGCTGGAGGTAGAGTCTGGGTGTGGCTGGGCCGTATCAAATATTCCACAAAAAAAGGGTTTCAAGTATTCCAAAAACAGTACAACTGATCCAATCTTCTTAATCTTCAGTAATAACACTTCAGAACATGAACAGTTCTTCAGAACATAGACTTCTCTTACTTCCTCCTACTCCTCATTACCAGAGACTTGGCAGCGCTTCCTTTTGCACAGCAGAGCCACATTTGGCTTGAGGGAGGAAGCAACTGAGACCCTCAGTATAGCTCGAAGATGCTCATCTGTAAGTCTGGACCTGAACTTTGATTTGTTAAAGTTCATAGTGGAGAAGAGCTTTTTACACAGATAGCTGCTTCCAAAACGGCACATGATTTGCTTGAACATCTTGGAAATACGCTCATAAATTGTCTAAGCTTGTCTGTTTTTCCACTCACCTCCCTGAACTTGGCTTTGAGTTCAGAACTGCACTGCAGGTCAATTAGCTCCATCTGAAGCACAATTAGCTCCATCTTCCATATCAAAGGAGAAGGGGTCAACAAAAATTTGAAACATGGCTCTGTGTGTCTTAAAGTCTGCAAACCTGTGATCAAATTCTTCCTGTAGCTTTACAATGGTATCAGCATACTTCTCACCACTGAATGGTGTGCCTGAATACATGAGCGCCTTGCATGCTGGGAAATGGCAGAGGTGAGGAAAAAATGTACGTGCCGCTCTAACATTAAGCTTTGATTTCAAGTAGGGGGCCACAAAATATTGTTCCACAGGCTGCAATTGGTTCCTGGGCCGTGAGTCTGAGGTCCCTGCAGTACAGTAACTACTAAAACAGGACAATAGGCCCAGTAATGACAGTGTAGCGCCGACCAGTACATGGTTCTAGTGTGGAAGTGTCCGATATAACAGATTGCAAAAGATTAACAATATAATTAAAATGTAATAAAAAAGAATGTAAACATAACATACTATGACATAATATTCAGCAGTATATGTCGCTTATACCATGCGTGCATAGTAGTTATTGTGGTAGCGGTCAGGTAAAGAGGATAGAGATTAATTAAATATGACAGAAATTTGATATGGTATTTTTATAAGTACATTAGCAGCAAAAATACAGGTAGTAAATATAGAAATGTGCAAGGGGAGTGGGATGGTGTTCAGTTCAGTGTGTGTGTGTGTGGGGGGGGGGGGTTATCCGGTCTCTGAGAACTGAAGAGTCTGATGGCTTGGGGAAAGAAGCTGTTATACAATTTGGCCGTGAGGACGATAATGCTTTGGTACCTTTTTCCAGATGGCAGGAGGGAGAAGAGTTTGTGTGAGGGGTGTCTGGGGTCATCCACAATGCTGGTAGCTATGCGGATGCAGCGTGGGGTGTAAATGTCTATGATGGAGGTAAGAGGGACCCCGATGATCTTCTCAGCTGTCCACCCTATCCACTGCAGGGTCTTGCGATCTGATACGGTGTAATTTCCGAACTGCGCAGTGATGCAGCTGCTCAGGATGCTCTCAATGGATCCTCTGTGGAATGTTGTGAGGATGAGGGGTTGGAGATGGTCATTTTTCAGACTTCTCAGAAAGTAGAGACGCTGCTGACCTTTCGTGGTTATAGAGCTGGTGTTGAGGGACTAGGTGAGGTTCTCCACCAGGTGAACACCAAGGAATTTGGTGCTCTTGATGATCTCAATGGAGGAGCCATCGATTAAGCATAGAGAGGCCGCTCCGTGTTCTCCTGGAGCCAACAACTATGTCTTGTTTTGTCCACATTCAGAGACAAATTGTTGGCACCGCACCTCATTTCTGTATGCTGATTCACCGTTCTTGCATATGAGACCCACCGGCTTCAAAACCAGTTTGGAGGGTCTGCCAAGCAGTCTGTATGCTGGGATTAACATAACAGAGATGTGGTCTGAGTACCCAAGGTGAGGGCGTTCACCCCTCTCATTGCACAGTTCTTATGTTGAAGGAATTTAGGGAGTACTGATTTGAGATTCACATGTTTGAAATCTCCCGCAAAGATAAACAGTCCATCCAGTCCAGGTGTGCGTTCTGCAGTTTGTGAATAAGCCCATACAGTTTGCAGAGTGCCTCGTTAGCATAACGCTGGGGGGAATGTACACACACAGCTGTGCTAGCCTATAAACAAACCCAGAGCTGGCTGGCTAGGGTTTGTTTTTAGCCTAGCGTGGAACTCCTCAGTCTTGCCACGCTTCCGCTTCCTCACACACCGCTTACCCCGGCTGCTTACATCAGGACTGGAGGCCCGGTCGACGCAGCAAGCCGAGATCATGAAGCTTCTCCAGCAGATCATCATACGGGTTTCTCATTGCATAATTTCTGTACTTTAGCAGTGTCTCGCGATGGTAGACACGAGCAAAGGCTACTCTGATGTCCATGTGCTGTAAAACGTATCAGGCTAAGAAACAATATTGGATCCAAAGGGGCCGCTACTGCAACCAAGACAACCAGAAATAGCTTGTAATATGGAGAGGCAGCAAGTCTTGCTATCTGAGCAACTACTGTAACAGTACTATAATATGTATTCTCAGTTTAATACTAATTTATTTTTGATCATCAAATCTCCAAAGCTGACAAACACAAGTTTATGTTCCAGGTCATGGCACCACTGCAGCTCAATTTCCTCCCTTAAATGTGTAGCTATGCACCTTTACCATTACACCATTACACATTTAAAAAACTACAGTTGATTTAAAACAATCATGAAGCTCCAATCCCACAGGGTAGCCTGTTTAGATATACAGTGCCAGTCCTTACTGAATTTATTGGTGAGAAGAATTTCTCTTCATTGTGCAGTTTACACCTGATAACTACACTTCTCTGCTAGAGTAGGATTGAGTTGCCTCAGGATACCTCTCAAAATGTGTTTGTCTGAATGTATTGACACTGTGTTTAATGTTGTTTGTCCCCTCCAGGGTATGCAGCTGTCTTTGTACCACAATGCCAATTTGGTTTGTTCCATGTGGCTCGATTACTTTCCCTCTCCTTCACCAGTCTTATTTCAATGCCATCTCCCAGCAGCCTCAGAAACCGAGAGTACTCGTCTTTTGATAATAATTTGTCAAAGTAAGCTATTTGAACAGGAGGGGTTTTTTTCATTATCTTTGAAATAGCAAATTGGATAAGAGCAAAAAATTAAACTGTGTGTGTGTGTGTGTGTGTGTGTGTGTGTGTGTGTGTGTGTGTGTGTGTGTGTGTTTGTGCATGCCTGCCTGTTTGTAGAGATTCACAAGCATACAGAACTGTTCTCTTCAATTCATGCCTTCATTTGCACCCCTGTAAAGGGAAAAGGAAGCATGGGACATGAAAAGGAGAGGCAATGTCAACACACACTACATCGCAACTGATTACACACTGAGAAAACCTGTTTGATATCAAGAAGCTGTAAACAAATGTGTCTGGGGGGATTGCTACAAGAATGTCCTTCAATTTTCTCGGCGTTATATAGCAGACAGCAGCACCATAGCATACATTAGACCAATGGGAATTGATTTTTTTGGGCTGTTCCGAAAGGTCAGTAGATATAAATGGTGTAGACCATGTTAAAATGGCAGGTTTTTGTGTTGAAAAAAACTGAAACGATGATAAGTCATGTGAGAACTTTTTCTACCCTCAATGTGATATCACAGTGTTTAAAAATGATGTGAAAAACAATCAGAAACATTTTAGGGAAAAATATGGAAAATAAAAAAAAGTTACAATAACCTGGTTGCATAAGTGTGCAAAACTTTATAAATGGGGATGTGGCTGTGTTCCGAATGAGCCAATCGCATTCAATCTCAGGTTTAAAAATAATTCATCAATCAAAGTATTCTGTTGAACCCCAAATAAAGATCGTCCGTTTCTTTAGGGTTTTCTTAACATCTTCTTGGTTTCATCTGACTGCTGAAGCCATGGTCCGCAAAAAGCTTACCAAGGATGCATGGTATCTCACTTGTGAAAAGGTATCAATCAGGAGGCGGGTATAAAAGAATTTCCAAATTATTAGATGTGCCATGGAACATCGCGAAGGTCATCATCAACAATTGGAGAAAATGGACAAAATTTACAAAAGGACAAGACAAAAACTTACCAAGGAGGCTCCCAAGAGACCTACAGGAGCTGTAGGAATATCAGAAGAGTACTGATTACTCTCTGCATGTGACAACGATCTCTCGTATTCTTTATATGTCTGAGCTATTTGGTCGAATGGCTAGCCTGAAGCCCGTTCTGACAAAAATCATCCAAGCCCAAATAAATCACCACAAACCATGTGGCAAAATATATTATGGTCTGATGACCATATTCCAAAAGGTATAATAATTCCATAATTCCAAAAGATATATTTGGTGCAAAAAGCATATCACCCACAGTGAAGCATGGTGGTGGCATCATCATGCTTTATAGCTGCTTATTTTTTCAGCCATAACTGGGGCTTTTATCAAGGCAGAAGGAATCATGAATAGCTACAGGTACCAGTAAATGTTAGTAGAAAACATTCAGGTGTCTGCTAGTAAACAAGATGAAAAGGAATTTCCACTTTTAGCATGACAATTACCCAAAGCATACATCCAAATCCATAAAAGAATGGCTTAACCAAAAATAGATCAATCTTTTTATCAATGAATGAAATAGCCAGAACATAGACCTTAATCCAGCAAAACATCTGTGCGGTAATCTGAAGCGGGCTGTGTAGATGATCCGTGGGGTATTCATTTAGCAGACGCTTTTATCCAAAGCGACTTACAAATGAGACACACTCACACACCAATGGTAGCAGAGCTGCCATGCAAGGTGCTAGCTTGCCATCGGGGCAACTTAGCGTTCAGTGTCTTGCCCAAGGACACTTCGGCATGGGACCACCCGGGCCGGGATTCGAACCACCAACCCTACAATTAGTGGATTAGTGGACAACCCACTCTACCGACTGAGCCACAGCCACCCCACTAGATGAGATTGGGTGTGTAAACTTTTCTTCTTCTTTTTCCCGCTAAAAATGTTCCGATCATTATTCGCTTTATTCATATATTTTGCAATTGCACATTACAGGTGTGAAATGTTCTGAACATGATTCATCTTAGTTTCATTTTTTTTACTTCACAAAATACCTACTATTTTTAAAACAGAGGTGTGTATAATTTTTTTTATATCCACTGTATGTTGTACTCCAATCTAATGGACCATGACGTATAAGAGGACAAACTGATGTTCTTGAATGCCCAGCAACTCTCAAGTCACCCCAAGGATCATTAGATTCAATACAGACCTACACACCACATTATTAAACCCATCAGCACCAAGGGTTTCTTGGAGATGGTTTAGAAACAGACATAAAACAGAGCAAATGAAATGGGCCTACACAACAAACAGAAGAAATTGAATTCTCAAACAGTGCTTCACAGTTCAAAGCCAGCAAGCCAGACTCTGATCGATAGTAATCATTTGTGATTGCTGTTTTTTCCTGTGTGTTATTTCCTCTCTGTGATTTAACCATTATTGTGAAATAAACTATGTATGTATATCTATACATAAACCCTTCTTTTATATAATTGTACCCATTTTGTTCCGAGCCAATCCTATAGCCAATGCAAACCCCTCTCAAATGCACGTAAGGATCATTAATATGGAAAGCCAATGACCTCATTTGATGCTAGATAATCAGGTAGAAGCTGCTTTACTTCTAAGTAACATTTTTGCATTTTCTAACATTTCATTTCCTTACAAAGACATAGTAAGAATCTGAACGAGTAGAAACACTTAGCAGGTGGAAATATATTGAGTTCAGTCAAATCTGTCGAAAATTTCTTTCTATGTGATTAAGCCTTTCTGTACATATTTAATTTCATATTTTATTTATTTATTTATTTATTGTGAAGATATTTGTTTAATTCTAGAACAAAAAGCTTGAAATAAGCTAAATGGTCTGCTACTGTCTCACAGCTCCAGGGTGTCCGATTCAATCTTCAACTCGAGATACTCTCTGATTGGGGTTCCACAGGTTCTCCATGTGGGTTATATGGTTTCCTCACACCTCCCCAAAACATACCAGGGGATCGTCTAGTCTAAATTTCCCCTAAGTGAGAATGTGCGTATACAGTGAGTGCTACAATGGGCCGGCATTCAATCCAAGGTGTATTCCAGAATATTCCTCAGGTCCAGTGTTCCCAGGAAAGGCTCCTGAAGATGAATCAATTAACGAACGACCGGAAATAACTGATGTTACCATACAACCAGTTCAGGAGGGATTTTGTTTTGAAAAGCAGCTCACAACTGCCCTCATGCATTTTGTCTCAAAATATTTGTAGTATCTCATGACTCAGTGACTTCTGAAAAATCTGACTCCTGGTGAACTGTATCTAAGATGTCCTGGTGTTCTGAATCACTGGTTGCTAATCAGAGTTATAAATCTATAGAGAGGAGTGGAGTGGTGAAGCGGAGCGGAGCAGCTGCGGCTCACTGATGCATATCATCACATCTTTCCCATGCTCATACAGTCTCAAGTAGCCCTGTCTTGGGCTGAATCATGGGCATTTACCCAGGCTGGACACATGGGCCTACTAACAGTCACCCTTGGATGAAAAATGAGACTGTTTCAATTACTTTATGGGTCATTACTCTCTATATATACCTGTTTTCTGTTGTGTTTAGGTAAATCATATTACTAATCACACTGAATAGAAATATCATAGCAGAGAAATGTCAAGGTCCCTGATACCAAAAGTTCGAATCATTTAGGTGTCCTACACAATATATCCAGTGTCAAATGAGCAGCTATAGCTTTAAACTGGTGATCAATTGTATACTTCATAGTTGCACCATATACACTATATACACTAGTGATATTATCTCCAAGCAGACAGTGTGCCCACCTTAACTTTAGAATTGATCAGAGAATTGTATTTCTCTGGGAACTGCATGTGACCCCCATTTCACAACAGAAATATCCAGCCCTTCTAGAGTAGAACTTAAAGCACTCAGTCCTCACCTAATTTAAGCAAAGTCAATTAAGACTTTAGGATAATGGATACTGGAGTCATTGTGGGGCGGTTTCATCCAATCGATTCCTACAGCCTGAATGTACAAGTTTCGGAAAAGTTTTCAAAATGGGAGAACATGCATACATAGCTTGACCAAACACAATCAACTTGGCTTGAGATACTAGAAATTACTTTCATTGAAGGCAGCATAATACATTCTGTATCAGTATCTGTGGTCTTTATCATTACTTCTCTGCTGCTAAATATATATCTATATCTATATATATCTACTGTATCTATCTCTCTCTCTCTCTCTCTCTCTCTCTCTCTATATATATATATATATATATATATATATATATATATATATATATATATACACACACACCCGGGTCACGTCACCAATTAGCTCTCTTACATTTGTGCGTGTGCTTCTTCTCTCCACAAACTTTACTGTATTCCTGGAGGAATGACACCCACCTGATTCATCTCACCAATTAATTATCATGCCCTTTATAATTTAAATAATGTGTGTGTGTGTGTGCCGGCAGAAACAGTGTGATGCTCTGGGCAATGTTCTGCTGGGAAACCTTGGGTCCTGGCATTCATGTGGATGTTACTTTGACATGTACCACCTACCTAAACATTGTTGCAGACCAACGTACACTCTATCATGGCAACGGGATTCCCTAATGGCAATGGCCTCCTTCAGGAAGATAATGGTCCCTTTGACACTGAAAAAATTGTTCAGGAACAGTTTGAGGAAAAGGCAAATAGTTCAAGGTGTTGTCTTGGCCTACAAAATTCCCCAGATATCAATCTGAAGGGATGTGCTGGACAAAGTCCAATTCATAGAGGCTCCACCTCGCAACCTCCAGGACTTAAACTACCTGTTGCTAGTGTCTTGGGGCCAGATACCACAGCACACCTTCAGAGGTCTTGTGGAGTCCATGTCCTTGACGGGTCAGACCCACACAATATTTGGGCAGGTGGTTTTAATGTTATGGCTGATTGGTGTGTGTATATACTCCATTTGGATTTTAAAAGCCTTTGTGAAACATTATCCTTTGTAAAAAGGAGGAAACAATTCAAGTTTAATCTCCACATGATGAGGCCAAATGTCTCTCTTCATCTAACCATCTAACAATAATGTATATCCGTTAAAGCTTTTTTTCTGCGCAGAAAAGATTTATTTTCCATAATTTGATTCTTTATTCAACCCAATGCCCTGCTTGTAAAAAGGCAAACCATTTTGTTCTCTTAAAGTATTGTTGTTTTGTTTGTTTGTTTGTTTGTTGGTTTGTTTTGTAATCTCACTCAGTACTGGTCAGTTGATCCAATGAAGCATTTCAGTCAGTGGTGCTTGCTATTATAGAAAATATTACAGAGTTATTATTTGCCTTGGAATGCCTTCTTCACTCTCTATAATTTCTTGAAGAATCTAAGGATATTTATACGGTATAGTTTAAACCTCATAAGTCTGTGGATCGATTTGCTGTAATTGACTTTTTGAATGTCTACCTTGTTGACATATGCCTGTCTCTCTCTCTGTCTCCCGGAAGAGCTGAGAGCCACAGCTGGGTTTTACTGGGTCAGGGATTTCAGACTCGGCCAACAGAAGGGACCTAAATGTCAGGCAAATGTCAGGAACTCATCTGGAAAGTGATTCTGCCTGAGGGAGGGAGGATCTTTGTTTTCTGATAGCCCCGTGCAATGTCTCAATTCGGCTGAGGAGATGGAAAAGCCATACGGTTTAATCTTGCACTGCAAGTCGTGTCCATAAAAAAATAGATACTTGGCAACATGTTATGTTAAATGATTGATATTCTTTATAAGCACAAGCATCTGTCTAAGCCACAAATCCAACACTGTGTTTTCCCACCTCACCCACAGCAACAGCACTGAAGAAGTACAGTACACAACCAAACCAATCATCAGAGCGAGACCCGAGCGGTGTAACGGGTTATTCCTCTGCTGTGTTTATTATATTGGCTCAGATCATAACCTTTAGTATTGTGAAGGTGCATTGGCAAGGGAAAGTCAAATTAAAGAGTGTAATTTGAAAAAGACATTCACACACGTGAATTTGGATGGAGAGCCTTTGTGAACAGCAGTTTTCAGTTCTTTCCACAGATGCTCGATTGGATTCAGGTCTGGACTTTGACTTGGCCATTCTAACACCTGGATATGTTTATTTGTGAACCATTCCATTGTAGATTTTGCTTTATGTTTTGGATCATTGTCTTGTTGGAAGACAAATCTCCCTCCCAGTCTCAGGTCTTTTGCAGACTCCATCAGGTTTTCTTCCAGAATGGTCCTGTATTTGGCTCCATCCATCTTCCCATCAATTTTAATAATAATAATAATTAATATAGCACTTTTTTACAATGGTACATTGTCTCAAAGCAGCTTTACAGAAATATCATTTTTACATTTACAAGCGACTTACTAATGAGAGCACATTCACACACCAATGGGAGCAGAGCTGCCATGCAAAGTGCTAGCTTGCCATTGGGGGCAACTTAGGGTTCAGTGTCTTGCCCAAGGACACTTCGGCATGGGATCACCCGGGCCGGGATTCGAACCGCCAACCCCACGGTTAGTGGATTAGTGGACAACCCACTCTACCAACTGAGCCACAGCCGCCCTTTAACCATCTTCCCTGTCCCTGCTGAAGAAAAGCAGGCCCAAACCATGATGCTGCCTCCACC
>JAFFST010041841.1:11838-46017 GCA_022414735.1 Noturus placidus | reverse complement strand
AGTTTTTTATTTGTTGAAAAAGTTTCAAATATCCAATAAATTTGGTTCCACTTCATGATTGTGTCCCACCTGTTGTTGATTCTTCACAAAAAATTACAGTTTTATATCTTTATGTTTGAGGCCTGAAATATGGCAAAAGGTCGAACAGTTCAAGGGGGCCGAATACTTTCGCAAGGCACTGTATATCCATTATTAGCTTTATCAGTCTCTAACGTTGTGCCAATATAGCATAACAATATTTATATCTTAAAAATTCTGAAATTTGGCCAACTGTGGCAGTGTCACCGCAGTAAAATGCCTTTCATTTCAAAGGTTACAAGGTTCAGATCCTTTCTCCTGCGCCCAAGAAATGAGATTTCCTTTCAATATATCCTCATATTCCGGACTGTACTGTCATTGCATTTTTATTAAAGCACGTGCCGAAGTTATGACAAAAGATATGACACGGAACTTTTTGGTTAGAGAACACTTTAGCAAAGGAGCTGTTACTTCGTGGCACTTTAGAGACCAAAAAAAATGGTTGTACATGATTACAGCTTTTATATGAACCATTTATAATAATTTTTACAGTGTGTTTGTTGTTGTTGTTTTATATTTCCCTTATTGGTTGTGTACACTCTTGTGTTTATGGCTGCCCTGGGCTCAAGTCATGACAGCAACAAAAAATAAAAAACAGAAAAAATCCCAAAACATTTCATTCTCCAACTCAGAGAGAAATCAAGCCAGAAAGGAGATTAGACGTTGCTTTTGCATATTGGTTTTAAGCAAGAAGATTAAAAAGTAAGTGGAATAAGTGGCTTTCAGGTTCCACCATCAGTCTTCCAATAAAAGCCAAAGTCATCAGAAATGTCAGGCTGTCTAACATTTACTGCATAAAGATACAATGTTCTCAGAATGCATTATACGGTATATGTGTAGGATGTTTCCCTTTAGTTGTAGGTCTGCAGAGAAAAATTCATGTGCTCCTAAACCAGTGATCACACACTTGAGTGAGAGAACAGGCTGTGAGATGTTAGGACACGGTTTTATCATTTCTATCTTAATCAACTCATTTTGTAATGATGCATAAACAATAGTTTTTCAATGATCAACGCTATGATGCTACACCTACAATAAAGTGCAGCGTTTGTCTTTGATGCCTTTCTGTAAAATCAGCCATGGAGCTTGAAGCCTTAATTCTTGTCTGGCCCACTGGACCAAATGTCAAGTCGATACCTGCAGGAGTTTTGGGAGTGCTGTAATTGACAGCTGTATCACAGAGAGACAGTGATGGATCCAAGACACAGCTTCAGTGAATCACAAGTAGAGCCGGGTAGCTGCGCCAATGTTTATCCATGTCTCTTGGTAAATGTTGTGAAATGTGCCTGGAAGAGAGAGCCGAGCCTAACGTGGTGCTCGTTATCCTCCAGTGTCAAGACATAGCCAGATGGCTTTTCCACTCATCCAAATGCAGTGACCATGCTATCCTGGTCAGGGTGGTGGTGGATTTGGAGGTGGATCCTATCCCATTAGTGGATTCTATCCAATTGGATGTTATGGCTGTTCATTAAAGGGCACGATGCACAAATATTTGCACACTCTGTGGTGGCTCAATGGTTAATGCTCTGGGTTACTGATCAGAATATTGGGGTTCAAGTACGGAGCTGCTACAGTTGGGCCCTTGTGCAAGGCCCTTAACCTGATTCTGATATTCTGAACCTGAATGTAGGCGGAAAAATAAAAAGAATTTTGCTTTGCTGTAACGTGTATTAAAAGCTTCTTTTTCATTCCTACCTAGGGACGAATTAGAGTTGCCAAACCACCTACAAGCAAGTTTTTGGGAGGAAATTTGAGAACCTTAGAGGAACACGTAAGCATGGAGAACATATGAAACTCTGTACAGAAAGCAACCAAGCTCAAGTTAAAACCAGGAGCTGGACAATAATAAATAATGAGTCTTTATTGATCACATATACATTATATGCACAGTGAAATTCTTTTCTTCACATACCCTAGCATGTGAGAAAGTTGGGGTCAGAGTGCAGGGTCAGCCATGACACAGCACGCATAGAGTAGAGAGGGTTAAGGGCCTTACTCAGGGGCCGAACAGTGGCAGATTGACAGTGCTGGGGTTTGAACCCCCGACCTTCTGTTCAGTAAACCAGAGCCCTAACTGCTAACCCACCACTGCCCCACAACTGCCAACCCACCAATGCCCCACAACTGCCAACCCACCACTGCCCCACAACTGCCATCCTGCATTGCTATATTTCTTTTATTCTTGCAGACTCTCATGCTGGTCTTCATGTATCCAGTGCTAAGCTCACATGCCATTAAGACCCCTACTTCCCTTGTAAAACTAAAAAGGGTGATCAGTAAGAAATATGTGATTTTATTATTTTATATGTGATTTTATTATTGTGATTTTATGATTTTATTATTTTATTGGGCGGCTGTGGCTCAGTCGGTAGAGCGGGTTGTCCACTAATCCGCTAATCGTAGGGTTGGTGGTTCGAATCCCGGCCCGGGTGATCCCATGCCGAAGTGTCCTAGGGGCAAGACACTGAACCCTAAGTTGCCCCCGATGGCAAGCTAGCACCTTGCATGGCAGCTCTGCTACCATTGGTGTGTGAATGTGCTCTCATTTGTAAGTCGCTTTGGATAAAAGCGTCTGCTAAATGAATAAATGTAAATGTAAATGTATTATATACAGTAAGAGCCTCCATGCAGGAAGAAATCGCTGTGCTTCTGGACTGATGGACTTAAACAAAAGAAGTGAGACTGCGACTGAGTGAGGAGGAGGAAAATTGCTGTAACGTTCTGGCCTTCTTTTGAAATCATCTCCAAATGGCACTCAGAGACCTGTGAGGACTCGATGTGTTCAGTGAATTGAGGACTAAAGCATCAGCCGATATCGCTTTTCTCTATTTCCAATTCTTTCTTTCTGTACCAATCACTTCAATTCAAGTGCACGTAGGGGGTGGAATCACTGTGTTGGAATAACAAGTGTTATAAAAAGGTTCAAATCCTGCACTTAGCATTCCGAAAGCTAAGTCTGCAGATTATATAAGCAGAGACGCATACCCTTATGAGCTACACATTTTAATCGCTAAATCGACGAGTCTTTTAAATAACACACGGCAACATGCGTGAAGATCGCCATCCAGTGAGTCGGTCAGATTAATCTGATATGAAATATCAAATTTACGCATCAGTACCCACATCTGCCCCTGCAATCCAGTTTATTTGGCTCCTATGATGTGGCAATCAAAATATATTAGCATGACAATTTCATTTCTAAAACTCTTTGAAGTGTGAGTTGGTAATTGCAATTCTGATTTGAATGTAAACTCAAAGTGTTGGTTTTTTTAAAAGATTCTTTTCATTATTTCGTCTGCAAATAATCACCACGCAGCTGTTCGGTGTTAATTGAGGTTCTGTATTGTATTTCATCAGCGTCTTATTTTATTTGCCATATCCCAGGCCGATGGCTACACTTAGTAGTATCTAAAATTTGATATTGGGTGTTTGACAATTCCCATGATAGCATATTAGGTGAGTATATTGAGCCTAGGCTTCCTTGACTGTTTTGATGTCAGGGTAGAACACCAACAGAGAGATGATCATATTCTAGTTTAAATCATGCAGGACGGCCATGTAATTAATTCCCACAGAGATGTACAATTCAATAATACAGCCTGGGTGGCACTGAGAGAGACTGACGTTGGCGGAGTCGTGAATTGCCCCAGGGCTTCGACTGTCGCTTTCTCAGTTATTGAAATATGTTGTACTTTCCCTGCCATTTACTCTACATAATAGCTTTTAAAAATACTCCTCTCATTTACTTTGTATGATTTTTCAGAGTTTTCAGTGGACACAAAGCAACCGAATTCTGTCTATGTGACTGAAACGCCTCTCCATACCTCAGTCATTCTTTGTAGCAGTGTACACACTTTTAGGGGCGCGCGGTGGCTTAGTGGTTAGCATGTTCGCCTCACACCTCCGGGGTTCAAGTCCCTGTGTGTGCGGAGTTTGCATGTTCTCCCCGTGCGTCGGGGGTTTCCTCCGGTTTCCTCCCCCAGTCCAAAGACATGCATGGTAGGTTGATTGGCATGTCCAAAGTGTCTGTAGTGTATGAATGGGTGTGTGAGTGTGTGTACCCAGCCGTGTGACTGGCAGCAGCTACACACCGGTCCCAAGCCTGGATAAATGGGGAGGGGTGGGGAAAGCAATGGCAAACTACCCCACTACTTGTGCCGAAATGCTTTGTGGATCACATCGATGATATACGTCAAGAGTGATGACCCATAAAGTGACCGAAGGTTGGTCTCGACTAATCGGTGATAGAGAGAGGACACACTTTTAAACCACTGTAGGATAAGAGCATATCTGTGAGTGTATTTGTTGTGGCTTGTCTTGCACCTTAGATATGTCTGATTTAACAGTCATCCTTGGTTCTGTGGATAATACTGAACTGCTGAGAACTGCTGCTATAATCATAAAGACTCATCCCAGGACATATTGAACATCCATTCAGTCAACACACTTACTACTGTTTCCTTTGATCTTCTATGTCTTTATACTGTAATGATTTATTAGTCCCTCAAAGATTTGGCGATCACAGAAATGAACGGAAAATCAACAAACTCCACAATTTTTGGGGGAGCTTGCAATTTTTCTAAATTACCATGGATTTTCCAGAGATTTTACGCCGAGACGCGTCATGTGACATCATCACAACGTACATTCAGCCAAATCCCTTTTCGATTCACATGCGTCGAGCATGAGTACAGCTAAAAGGCCTCGTTTACCAACATACATCACTGCAAAAGGCCGCGCAAAACTATTCCGTGCAATTGCAACATCACCAATTCAAGTAGTTTTTTGCCAAAAATAAGCAGGAAAAAGACGTGAAAGTTGTGAAAATCAAGTATATTTGGCCGCAACAATCCCAAAAAAACCTCCTCCAAATCCTGCACAGATTGACACTTTATAATCGCACTATCCAGTCTCACCTAGAAGAGGAACCCTTTTGAGGTTGCTAACAAAGTTCAAGGTTTCTTCCTCATGTTCTTCCCCAGGGAATATTTCCTTTTGCCACTCTTGCCTCCGGCTAGCTCCAAATCTAAATCCGGATTCCTGCGAGGCAAAGGTTTTATTGTTAAGGGTGCTGTACAAATATAATCAAATTGAAACGGACTAAATTGTGCTAATCAAGTCTATAGAAGCCTTGTCCAAATGTTATAGTATGTCTACATTTAGGACAACATTTCAACAATGGTGCTCAACAGAGCTCAAAGACTCTGTATGCAGTTGTGTAAAGAAAGATAGGCTGATGGCCAGAGGTGATGTTTAAAAAGGAAGGTGAGGCAGAAGCAGTGTGGCACGAGAGCATAGAGAGTGAGAGAGAGAGAGACTAGCTCCCAGTTCTTTCCCAATATAGAGAGCAGCTCTGGTAATTGAAGCCCCAGGGAGCTGCTTCCTGTGTCGAGGCCACCATTCATTCTGCCTGCGTGGTACGCTAATCTTGCCGCCTGTCCACAGGGAACTCACTCGCACTCAGAAAGAGTGAGATACATCATTATTGTCAATGGAGGAGGGTTGCCTGGCTGTGATGGAGACTCTGCGAACCAAAATGACAATGAAGAGCAACACTGTTTGCTTTTTTAGTGAGAATTATTTTTTGAGATGCAATTTAGCTGAGGAAGTTTTAACACCTACTGGCTTAATGAGCGCCAACATGTGACAGGGGTTCCAGCTTGAAAGTAATGCAGTGGTGACCGAAGGACGTTGCTTTGAAAGCTCTTAAGCCCTGATCTTAGCTTGTGATGCTAAGAGAGCTGGAGTAATCCTCCAGCTCTCTTCTTTTCCACTAAAAACAGCATGTATAACAGTATATTGAAGATAACACTGATCGAGTGTATGATTTAAGTCTATTTTTTAACCATTCACACCATACCATTCATATATTACAAAGAAAGACACAGGGGTTTACTGAAGAGTTTGCATTGCTTTATATCACGTAATGAGAGTGCAAAGGCCACAGTGGTCATAGCATTTATGAGCGCTTAATGAGCAGCTACGTTCAATTCCTCCCACACCGTGGCTCTTCCAGGTGACTCACTTCCAGGTGAGTCATTTAGTGCATTGAGGTGAAAGCACATAAAATCTTCCCACATCATCACAAGAGCATACTTTCATTCTTGAGCCTTTACTTGGATTGGATCTCAGTCATTAGAAACAAATAATAAAGCCTTCATTTTACATAATTATATTATCAATTTATATTATATACTGGGTCTCACACTTCAGGAATTTTTGCAAATGGAATTCAGCTTCATTAAATACATCCTGTTCATGTGAGTGTGTTATGTAATGGGTCTGGAGAAATGTGGCGGGGGGGGGCAACATGGTATGGGAATCGTTACTGTACTAACTCACTTTCATGTCACCAGGGCTGCTCGAAATTTGCAGACAATCTATATAACAAGTACACTGTTAGGGAAAAAAAATAAATACGTAATATAGAACCCTATAGTACTCTTTCTGTCTTTTTCTCTCGTCAAACTCTTTAAAGTTTCTTTGTTGAATCTTTGTTTGGTTTCCAGGCAACAAAAACATAGGACTGGGTGGCACATTGGAGTTTTTACTTGCACAGTGGGCAAGCTAACAAATGTATAATTTGTTCATCACTGGTATCGGAGCTTCTTTAGGAAGCTAATAACACTTACTGTAACTATCCAAAGAATCCTGAGGAATCTATGTACATAATTTACTTTTAAAAAGAAGAGTCTTGGAAAGACTTACTTTCTGTATTTTCTGTAAACATTATCCATCCATCCATTTTCCATATTGCTTATCTGACATAGGGTCGCGGGGGATCCTGGAGCTAATCACAGAGAACCCAAGGCACAAGGCGGATTGATGGGGTACCAACCCATTGCACAACTGCCAATCAGCCTACAACACATGGCTTTGGACTGGGGAACCGTAGAACATGCAAACTTCACGCACACAGGGCAGAGGCGGGATTTGAACCCCCAACTGGCCCCACTGTAAACATTATATAAACACAATTTTTATAATGTTTTCCACTGGCGTGTTTTTTTTTTTTTAAGTTGGCAGAAAGTTGGTATATATAAACATATGTGCAATCCTATATAAACATAGGAGTTTAAAAGCATATAAAGGGACATGGCAGCCCCCTTTTGTATATGTATATGCATATGCTCACTTGTTATGTATTTTTTACCAACTGAACCCTCACAGGTCAGTGAAAATAATTCTTCAATATATTTTATACAAGTGTATTAAGAAATGTGACTGGAGATATTGCTATTTGTCTGTCGCTCCAGGCTTCCTGCAGTCAATCACTCTGTGTTTGTCATTTCCTCTTCTTTGCCGTCCTCTTTGGAAAGACGTAACAAGGAACAGGAAGTTTCTTTGAAAGTTATAGTTGCTTGAAGGCAATTTTTCAGACCCAAGTCTCCTCTTGGCTATTTCAATAGAGGAATATGAAATCTCCTACAGTCCTCACCAAGGATTATTTTGGTCATCGTCATCCTCCACCACATGCTCTCTAGTGCGAGGTGCGGGATATGTATAATCATCTCTAGAGTATATCAGCCTTGCCAAACTACTCTTTATAATATTTGCAGGCAGAGTATGAAAGATTTTGTATTTTAATCGTTAGGCAGTATTTTGATTGTATTTGTTGGTACAACCTCCAACATCATCACAATGAACTCGGGCATTCCCCAGGACTGTGTATTCTGTGCACTGTGGTTTACTCGTGATCATGTAAGAATCACATGATTAAGTTCACTGACAACAAATTAGTTATAGACTTCTCAGAGGTAATTATGAGTTAGCATACAGACAGGTGATGGGTAACAGATGACTTCAAGTATAGGAATAACCAATCCTCAGACTACACTTAGTGACATTGGGCTCTCATTCCCATCTATTATTGACATGTTTAACGAACAATATGATCTTCTAGACTGCACCAGTGCCCTTCCAGATGTTTTATGTACTTATCTACTTGCTATTCTGCTACACACATAAGCTGCTATTCATTACATTTATTCATTTATTTATTATTTAATAATTTGTATAGCGCTTTTTACAATGGTACATTGTCTCAAAGCAGCTTTACAGAAATATCATTTTTACATTTACAAGCGACTTACTAATGAGAGCACATTCACACACCAATGGTAGCAGAGCTTCCATGCAAGGTGCTAGCTTGCCATTGGGGGCAACTTAGGGTTCAGTGTCTTGCCCAAGGACACTTCGGCATGGGATCACCCGGGCCGGGATTCGAACCACCAACCCCACGGTTAGTGGATTAGTGGACAACCCGCTCTACCGACTGAGCCACAGCCGCCCTATTCAACGTGCAATTCAGTTTTCTTTGTTTCGCAACAAAGTTTAACAGTATCAGTTTAACTACTGATACTGTCATGAAATCCAGGTCTAGATTTAGATTCATACCAGAGGCAACACTGGCAATGAAAAACGTCCTGAGACAACATTATACAGAACCCTCAAGACGAGCAAGACTCAAAAGGAAAGCCATTACTCTTTTAGGTGGTAGGTAGTGGGAATTTTTATTTTTTTCCACAATGCACCATTGTCTTGGAAGCAATATTTTTCTGACCATTGTATATGGATGGGATGACTATAACCTGTTTATTGTGTCATGTCCTTCATTCATCTTCAGAAACGGCTTCATGGTCACATTTATTCATTTACATTTATTCATTTAGCAGACGCTTTTATCCAAAGTGACTTACAAATGAGAGCACACTCACACACACACACACACACCAATGGTAGCAGAGCTGCCATGCAAGGCGCTAGCTTGCCATCCGGGGCAACTTAGGGTTCAGTGTCTTGCCCAAGGACACTTCGGCATGGGATCATCCAGGCCAGGATTCGAACCACCAACCCTACGATTAGTGGACAACCCCCTCTACCGACTGAGCCACAGCCGTCTATACCCGTCCCCCGTCACATCGGTGGAGGAACCAACGTCTATCCTGGTAATACGGTGCACCAGGTGGAAATTCACACTGGATAAGACACAGTTAGAGTCATCTATGTCCAATGTGTTGGGAGCTGGAAGGAAACCGGAGAAGTGTGTGAAATAGTTTGATAGTAAAACATTAACATGAAAGGAGTATTCTAAAAGTGACTCATGTAAACACCTTAATCAGAATATTGTCTTATTCAGAATAAGGTCAAGAATTAGATTACTGCTGTCCATGTAAATGTAGTCATTGTTTTTGACAGTTTGTTTTTCTTGGATAACAACCATAACTGCTGAGTGACAACTGTTCCATCACAGCCCATAGATTACTGTATATTACATTGATCTCTGATTGTTAACTGTATGACTGGATTTCATGAATGTAAACACAAATATCAAGAAAGGTTTTATTTAAAAAAAAAAAAAAAAAAAAAAAAAAGCTCACAACATATAAGTCTTATATAAGTAATACTGTGACTAAGTATTACTCATCATTTATTTATTTATTAGTTCCTGGAACTCTAGAAAGGAAGATGCTGTAAGTAAATTAATACGCTGCAGTGGCAGAAGTAATGTACATGTCTTATACTTTTATTTAGCCTTGGTGAGTAAAAGTGTTTTTTTGTTTTTTTTTCCCTGTGTCCATAGCAATTTCGGTAGAAAGAGGATTAATCTGCAGGAATGAGAGTAGATGGCGTGGGGTTTTTCCTCATACTGAGTGCTCAGAAAGGTCAGCACTTGAACAGAGATTAGTCATTGTTCTTCTGCTTTCCGTTCCAGAGCATGTTTTCCTTAATTTTGCTTTGAATCTTCAAAGTTGACCTTGAGAAACGAGCTGTAACTCGACTACAAACAGAGAGTGTTCTTTAAGCAGAATCTTTCCTAGACTCTTAAACAGGTGTCCGAACAAGACAAACCAAAAAAAAAAAAAAAAAAAAATACTGTCAAGGTGTAATTTGTGAGTTTTATTCTTAAAGCAAACCGAACCATATTTTATATGTAACACCATGTTCTTTTCCAACTCTCTGTATTCCAATCCTCTCTCTCGCTCTCACTCCCTCCTTCACTCTCTCTCTCTCTCTCTCTCTCTCTCTCTCTCTTTCTCTCTCACTCACACACACACACACACACATACATTTCACTCAACTTTCTCACTCAGCTTCTGAGAGTCTGCAGCAGTGGGTGAGCTGAAGGGATCAGGAAGGATGTGCACCCAAAAAAATTGACAGTTTTAGGAGAGCCTGAATTACAGATTATCTGCTTTCAGCACTAGGATGAGAGCTAAAGATGGGTTATCAGTTAGAAAACATCAACTCTTCAGTAAGCTATCTGAATGCTCAGTGGCATGGGTATTATCTATCCATACAGAAATGTTTGGGTTATTTATTCATGTACTTTTCTTGCTGGTTCTTGCTTTTCTTGCTGGTTAGTCGTTCACACCCATATCACACTTCTATTCTCTGTTACAATGTTAGGACAACTGCATGAGGGTATTAAAACAAAATGAACATGCTGACATGTTCTCATCTCCGCTGACATCTCCTGGACAGACAACATCACCAGGATTATTAAGAAGGCTCAAACACGGCTACACTTCCTGAGGATCCTCAGGAAGTACAATCTGGATTCAAATCTGCTGCTGACTTTCTATCGCTCGTCCGTTGAAAGCCTGCTGACCTACTGCATCACGGTATGGTATGGAAGCTGCACCGTAGCAGACAGGGAGAGGCTTCAGAGAGTAATAAGAGCAGCACAGAAGATCATTGGCTGCCCTCTCCCCTCCCTCATGGATATTTACACCTCACGTTGCCTCAGCAGAGGAAAAACCATCATTAAGGACCGCTCTCACCCTGGCTCTAAACTGTTCAACCTGCTGCCCTCAGGGAGACGTTACAGATGCATCAGATCAAAGACAAACAGATTCAAGAACAGTTTTTTCCCAAAAGTCATAACCACTCTGAACACACACATACACTGATACTCTACAGGTACATGGTGTCTCCGTGGTCTCAAACTGTGCAATTTTCAGAGTCCCTGCATGGGCATTATTTATTTATTTATTTTTAATATATTCTACACCATTTCGTGCTGCTATATAGATATTCTTATTCTATACTACCCTTTTCTTACTATTATTCCTTCTTATATTATCTCTTTTATGTCTTATATGAACATGTTAGCACAGAAAAAAGGGAGTGGCTCCTAATTTCATTGTACGTGTATAATGACAATAAAGGCATTCATTCATTCATTCATTCATAATCACATCTGTAATAAATCTGTAAAAAATTACATAGTCTGTAAAAAAATAAAATGCAGCTAAATCCAAAGAACTGTCTAAGTATAAACTGAAAATAAAACTTAAGTATAACTCTCCATGAAAAAGAAAAACAGCCCTGCAGCCATGACGCTACTGTATGCCAAATGTTTTTTTTTTTTTTTTTAAGGACATCATGCCTAAACTGTCTGCACATCCTGATATCTATCTCAAAAATATCCCCACTGTGTAAAAGTAAGCAGCAAATACAACCCGGAAAAAGTCCAAAAAAGTTGGGACGCTGTGTAAAATGTAAATAAAAACAGAGCGAGATGATTTGCACTTGGTACATTGACATTCTGTTTTTATTTACAATTTTACACAGCGTCCCAACTTTTTTGGAATCGGGCTTGTAATAGCTTTTCACTCCGTCTATATTAACTATATTAACCGATCTTTTGCAAAAAAAGTATATCCTTCCTTTGTCTGGCCATTTTTTTTTTGTTAGTTACTTTGTGTATGCAACAATAGACTGTGCAGTAAATGAACAGAATGCACAGCGCTAGCTCTATGTAGGAGATAAATAATGTCTAATTACACCTAGACATTATTCATATATGAAGGCAATGGCAGAGAAGGCTGGCGCTCAATCAAATATTTCGATTCTTCTGTAGTCAGTATTGGCTTACACTAAAAAAACACGAAAATTAGAAAATAATCTATCAAGAAAGCAATAAGTTAAAGCAAAAGGAAAAACATGCGTGAACATCCACGCAGGATTTCAGTGCTATAGAGATCTGAGGAATGAAAAGTTTTGTGCAGCTTGTTTTGCTTCTGCTGATAGTTACAACATTTTGTACCACAATATGGTTAAAACCTGATTGGTCAGAAGGTGTTGATTAATTTCCATAACAGCAGCTCTGACAGTAGGTCTGGCTGCAATACAAATTCACAGGTCTATATTAATGCGCTCCTTCTAATATGTAATTGTTTCTACAGTAATGACTTTTCTATGATGGATGTGCCACATAAACAACATAAAAATGTGCGTAATTGTTGATACACTTACGTTTTTCTGTAAGGAGATAGCATTTTTGGAAGGAGTCTCCAGCGTCTTTCAGCTCTGTGTACCACTCGGAGGTTTTCCGACACTCAGAAATCTTTTAAAAATCTCAGTAACACGACACAACAGCTGGATTTTTCTTTGTGTTATTATATACAAGGAAGAGAGAGAAAAAAGATCAAAGGGGAGAGGTTTGTTCTTGTGTTATAACACAGGAACAAACTTGTTTTTGCAGTTCCAAAACATTAAATGTAACTAAAAATGGATAAATAGTATAAGGTGCTACTCTGTAATTAATACTAATTTGTATTTGTTGGTAAATTCAAACGCTTTGGCCTGCTGTGATAGAAAAATAATCAATTTCAAGGATGTTAAAAGTAACTCAGGCTGCATCACACCACCCTGTTGTTGATCATTTTCCTATAACAGCACAACCGAGTGTATTATTCCAACCAGGACGCCCAGGAACCTTGAAGTGCTTTTTGATGACCCTTTATCAGGGAACCTGGAGCCTATCCCAGGGAGCATCGGGCACAAGGCGGGGTACAAACCCGGAGGACACCCCCGACGCACAGGGAGACCATGCAAACTCCACACACACATGGCCCCTGGTGGGACTCCAACCCCGGACCCTGGATGTGTGAGGCAGACGTGCTAACCACTACGCCACCGCGCGCCCCTGATGCTACACAATATAGGGAACAAATCACAAACACTTAATCTGTCACACATAATCTGAATTGTGTGTGCATACACTGAAACTGAATGAAATAATAATAAAAAGAAATTACCCAGTACACAGCGTCAGCTGACTGAGTGATTAGAAAACATAATTCAAAAGTCTGCCTTGAGGTAAAACAATAAGACCGGCCATATGACGCATTAACATGACCAATTAGGAGCTAATGCTGCTGAAATAACAGTCCACGCTCTAAATGGAACACAATGTTGGGAATGTTTGCAGGATTGAAACAAAGCTGATTTCTATATAGATCCACACACACAGCCTTCTGTTGACTTATAAAGGACAGTTACTCTAAAGGACACAATGCCGTCATGCCACGTGCTTAATATGCTATCGATCGGGTCCCACTTAATCACTCAGTCAGCATGCGTGACTGAAAAGCAGTGTTTGCTCAAGATTTGCAGGTGATAAAGTGTACACTATTGGAGGACTTTCAATAACACTTAATATTTGGTTGTATATCCCTAGCTTGCAACGAGTGCATAAAACCTGCATAAAGACTCACTGGCATCACCAATTTGCTTTTCCAGGCTTTTACCGCAGCCTCTTTCAGTTGTTATTTGTTTCAGGGAGTATCTCCCTTTAATCTTCTCTAATGCTGCTCAATTTGGTTAAGGTCTAGGGATTGGCTTGGCCAGTCTAAAACCTTCCTTTTTCAGAGGGGACTGTAAATATTTTGTCCATGCATTCGTTTTGTTATATATTTCTGAACATGTTTGAATGCAATACTCAAACCTTGAAAATGTCATTCATTCATTCATTCAACTTAAGTAAATGCTTTATCCTGGTCATAGTTGAATGGATTCGGAGCAGGGAACACTGGGCACAATGCAGAAATACTGTACATCTGTGATTGGAAGCCAATCCATCCCATTCACTTATTCACACCTAAGGCAATTTACCTTCGCCAATCCACTTCCATAGAAATTCACAACACATTTGACAGATAAGATATAACACACTTTGAGGCAAGGGCATAACCATGGTATGGACATTGTGGGGGTCCAACGAACTCGGCGAGAGGATATGCAAGTGAATGTAATGTTAATGGACAAAAACTGGAACTGATGTTATCCTAGCCTACTTCGTGGGTCTGCAAATATCCAAAGTTAATTGATATTCTTAAGAAGAAACCAAGTCATGGTATGATGCCTTCTATACTAAGCTAAAGGTTACCTACTATTTAGGTATCCAGTTACTTACTGTCTGAATAAATGTTCCCATGTTGGAAAACATACAGCGTTATCTCTTTAATATATCTTTATCTTTAGCTCCTTCCATATATGTTACATAAACTCACAGTAAAACACAGTAAACCAACAATATATCAACAATATATCAACAATTACACTCTTTTTTTTTTTTTTTTTAATAAGTTTATGTGGCGGGCGCACGGTGGTTTAGTGGTTAGCCCGTTTGCCTCACCCCAGGGTCCAGGGTTCGAGTCCCGCCGGGGCCATGTGTGTGCGGAGTTTGCATGTTCTCCCCATGCGTTGGGGGTTTCCTCCGGGTACTCCGTTTTCTCCCCAGTCCAAAGACATGCATGGTAGGCTGATTGGCGTGTCTAAAGTGTCCATAGTGTATGAATGGGTATGTGAGTGTGTGCCCTGCGATGGACTGGCACTCTGTCCAGTGTGTACCACGTATTGTGCCCGATGCTTCCTGGGATAGGCTCCAGGTTCCCCGTGACCCTGATAAAGGAATAAGCGGTAGAGGATGGATGGAGTTTATGTGGCATGCACCATACATACATAGGTAAATTGTTACTATAGAAACAATTAATGTATTAGAACGAGTGCACAACATAAATCTGTCATTTGCTTTGTAGTCGGAATTAATGTTAGAGCTTCTGCTCTAGCAAATTAATCAACACTTTCGGAGCATGTATAAAATCCATGGCAACATTGCTACATCGTATACTACAAGCCAAAAGCCACACGTCTCTGGTCCATAATGACACACTGTCGACTCGGGTGTGTGACAACATACAGTTTTTTTCGGTTTAGATTCGATATGTTTTAGAGATTTTCATCACAGCTCAAGGTGATGGAGAGAAGCCCAAAGAAAAAAAAGATGAAGTATCTGTGATGTCAATGTCAGGTGACTCACTCAATGGCGAGGATCAGAATTAACGACTTTCTCATGATTTGCATACGCTAATTAGCTGGGATAATGAACACAGCAGCCTAATTATACAGGGAAAAGAAACACAAACACAAAGAGAAGAGCACTAATTACAGATTGGCATGATAAAACCTGTTTCGGGCTTTGGGTCAAAGATGTTGTTATAATTAAGCAAGATCTATATTTACTCCCATGTCGCACTTATCCACATAGACTTGAGCTTAAGATGTGTTGAGGTGTGACAGTCAGAAGTTTGTTTATGAGCTAGCATTGCATGGAAATTCCTTCATTTGTGAACAACAGGAATAATATAAGTCTAGGAAGGACGTTAGTTTGTGTATGTTGCGTTCATGTGCAAACAAATAATAATTATAATTTATAATTTATCAATTTGTATAGCGCTTTTTACAATGGTACATTGTCTCAAAGCAGCTTTAGAGAAATATCATTTTTACATTTACAAGCGACTTACTAATGAGACACACTCACACACCAATGGTAGCAGAGCTGCCATGCAAGGTGCTAGCTTGCCATTGGGGGCAACTTAGGGTTCAGTGTCTTGCCCAAGGACACTTCGGCATGGGATCACCCGGGCCGGGATTCGAACCGCCAACCCCACGGTTAGTGGATTAGTGGACAACCCACTCTACCGACTGAGCCACAGCCGCCCTAAACAAACAGTTTTCACTATCAGAAATGTAATAATTTCCCACTGTAGAAATGGACTGTAGAGATGGGCGGCTGTGGCTCAGGGGATTGAGCGGGTTGTCCATTAATCGTAGGGTTGGGAGTTCGATTCCTGACCCGGATGACTCCACATTCCGAAGTGCCCTTGGGCAAGACACTGAACCCCAGGTTGCTCCCGATGGCAAGTTAACACCTTGCATGGCAGCTCTGCTACCATTGGTGTGTGTGAATGGGTGAATGAGAACCAGTGTAAAACCAGCTTTGGATATAAGTGCGCCATTTACCACTTACTTCATCTCTGTATTAAGAGAGAGGGGTGTCTCCTCGATCTATTCTCAAGTGTCGGACACTAATGTGAAAGTCTGCAGGGATGACGTAATTTTTGTAGGCCAACCAGGAAGTTACCATCACCCTGGTTCCCTCGACAAAAAGCCATTATTAACATTGTCTTTTGAATTATTGCAGAAAATAAGCCTAAAAAAGGTTACAAGTTTTGTTCATCAAGTTTGCAAGAGCATGAGTATGAACAAAACGAGGATATACAGTAGTAGATGTGTTTTCCTGTTTTCAGAAAAGGCGTGTTGACGTCCTCTGTAGTCCCATTTAGCCACTTGTTAGCAACCGCCTTTTTCAGGCCACATACAAAGCTTAAAAGAAATCACCAGTAGGGTATTACTGGTGTATTTTATGTCGTAGAACAAAACATGAACATTTCATGAGCGTGTTAACCACAGACCATCTTCGACTTCTGGATGATGGCTGTCCACGCAGAAAAAATCATGAGTCATGATCATGAGAAAACAACTTCAGTTATGTCGAGGTCATGAGAAAACAAGAAAGAAAGAAAATAATAATGCATGCCCGCTTAGGGCTTCTGTATATATTTTTCCTCTACTTGATTTCCATTGTTTCAAATCAATTTTGCGGCTAAAATTAATGAATGATCTTGAATGACCCAGATGTTTATCAGCAATTATTAGATTGAAATCTAATAAAAATTATATAAGGTTAATAGATTGTCATGTGTGTGTGTGTGTGTGTGTGTGTGTGTGTGTGTGTGTGGCTAGCTTTCCCTATAGTTTCAGGGGTCAGAGGCAAAAAAAAAAGCTGAAACATTGTCTGTTTTAATGACAGGCCCAAGTGGCACATCACTATAACATTTTTATTCATCCAGGACTCAATCTATGAAAGGTCGCTTTTTGATATTGTATTTTTAATTACTGCTGCTGCTGCTGCTGTGCCCCCTACCACCTCCTTCCCCTTCCTCTCAGTGTGTTGGATGAGGGTGCGTGGGAGATGGGGCGGGGGGGTGGGTAACGTGTATTTCATGTCTGGTCTGCCTGTCAATGTGTCCTTCACGAGCCAGTGCACCACTAAGAAGTCATTTACACCAGCCGTCCCCCATATGGCTGCATTGCTATTCCAGCAGAGGCGCCGCCGCCACTGCTCATAAAAGCCCACGGCCGTCAGCCTTTTTAAAAAATGGCATTATCCCGCTTAATGATGCAGCACTTTAATAGCAGGAGAGGAAAAAATGCAATAAAGAGGCTGCTACTAGAATACCATCAATGGCAGATAATAAAAGGGAGATTTGTCATTCACAACGCCGCGTGCCGTGTATCAGCAAAAAATCTGGAGTGGATGCCATTGCAGCCTTTGAGCATGGTATACCGTAGAGGTGAGCTTGTACAGACACACTGCACGGTATGGGGGGAAATATGCTCTGACTGACAGAGACAAGATGGCAACGGTAAGATCTTTCAGGGACGTCATCATTCCAGACAGGCACTTCCAGTGTTCTTAGTGTTTGATGTAATCCTATGAGTGGGGGCATGTTTTTATATCTTGGCGGGGATCAAATATGCCCACATGGATAGGATAAATCTGACAGGTTTGACCTTGTGATGTGACATCTGGATGGTCCCCACATGGAAAACTTACTGAGGTTAAGCTTAACGTGTAGGGTGCTAATCCAATTGCACATACATTCACAAATTATGGACAATTTGGAAACACCAAATTTGGAAACACCAATCAGCCTACAGCGTATGCCTTTGGACTGGGGAAGGAAACCGGAGTACCCAGAGGAAACCCCTGTAAAAAAAGAAACATATTTCAGTTCAGGAAAGTCTGTTATTTTAGGAACTATATATAGTAGAAAATTCCACCATGTGAAGGCATTCCAAGGCCACCACACGAGGTAAAAATGGGGGAATAAAAAGCACCGCAAACTCAAGCACTCATACACTCTGCCCATTAGTTCTGCCCTTATGCATCCACACAAGCATTCATAATCATACATTTATACAGCTCTCACTCTCAATTTAAATGACTTCCGATGGAAAGCATTCGCCCATTCCTCCAGAGATCGCAAGTTCAAATCTCAACAATGAGTCAGACATCCATGGCCGGGAGCCAAGCGAGCAAATTCGCCATGGTGTCTGGGTGGGAAGGACTGGCATACTCTGTCTCCCTGATATTCACTGCAACACTAGGTAATAATGGATGTCTGTGAGGTCATGTATGTGGAAGAGGGTACACTTTCAGCACTTGACTTTTGACTATGAAATGCTGGCCTGTGATGCAGTATGAGCAGCTTGGTTGGCATCGCACGTCTTGAAGGTAGCATGTGATAGCCTTCAACCTCCACAGTTGGTAGCTGTCGTATGATAGGTCAGACTGTAGGTGAAAATTTCCAGGTGACCCAATTGGAGAGAAAAAGGCCTGTCCTTTGTCTAAGCAAGCCATAACCTAATGCTAGTTTATTTCAAAACACATATAGACAAAATGACAATGCCGAAGGTAATGACAAGAGAAAGCTTGCCAATCATGAGCCCCCAAACCGCACCAAACTAGCAAGGATGGTGCTCAGACAGAATCAGCAAGACACTTCACGTTCAAGTGTCTGTAAATTCTCCTGGATACCATTTGACCAGGAGAACCTTCAAGATCTGTGGAAAATATACCAAGCATGTGATGAGTAAAAAATGACATTGACATTTTCTACGAAGAGACAAGCAACCTTATACTCATAAATCTTACTGCATTTTATTTTGCATTGGCAACCAATACAAGGTGGGTATAAGCAGCTCACATCTCATTTTCTAAGTTGTCGCAATTGTTTCGGTCCTGTTAGCTATGGTGCATTCTATTTTTATGCACGTTTTGTGTTATTAAAGCAGCTACAGTTTGTGCAGTGGTGGTTAACCATGCATTATATTTTCATTGTTGTAGGTAGGCTATAACAAAAACCCTTGATAGAAATTGAATTGCACAAATAGAGTATAGTATACAGTATAATACCTCTCTTGTAGGAGTTCATAAGTGCACCCTAGTGAAAAATAGCTAAGGAGTGTTGCTCCTTTCATACCATAGAATGCAGAATGGTATGAAATTGAGCTCACAAGACCTGGGTAGAAACATCGAGGAGTCTGTAAGTGTTCTAAACAAAGACAATCCTTGAAAATGAAAAGCAAATAAGCACTCCTGAGGCATCATTGTCTCATTGTACCGTACTGTGGCAAGTGAACTGAAATTGAAAGAGATGCCTTGGTAAAAGTACCAAATGTAATTAGAAGCCGCTAACTTAAGATGGATTTATACTGCGTGATTGTCTTTGGTCGTGAGTTGAAAATGGTCGTTTTAGAGAACATAATGAAAGCCAGCGGCTAATGTAGTGCCATTGTGACCAAAGACAACATTATGGCAATGTCTGTATTTTTTTTTATTATTATTATTCAAATGTCAGCGTGTAACCGCTGCTATGATGCTTGTCTAAAAGCCAGCAATACGGTATCTCACAAAAGTGAGTACACCCCTCACATTTGTGTAAATATTTGATTGATATCTTTTCATGTGACAACACTGAAGAAATGACACTTTGCTACAATGTAAAGTAGTGAGTGTACAGCTTGTGTAACAGTGTAAATTTACTGTCCCCTCAAAATAACTCCACACACAGACATTAATGTCTAAACTACTGGCAACAAAAGTGAGTACACCCCTAAGTGAGAATGCCCAAATTAGGCCCAATTAGCCATTTTCCCTCCCCGGTGTCATGTGACTACAAGTGTTACAAGGTCTCAGGTGTGAACGCGGAGCAGGTGTGTTAAATTTGGTGTCATCGCTCTCACACTTCCTCATACTGGTCACTGGAAGTTCAACATGGCACCTCATGGCAAAGAACTCTCTGAGGATCTGAAAAAAGAATTAATCAAATATATAATCAAATATTTACAAAAATGTGAGGGGTGTACTCACTTTTGTGAGATACTGTATGGACTTGAATAATTTAATGAAGAGATGGGTATCCTTTTGCATGCAGAACTGGTTAAGAACATTTGATATTTTATTGGGAGGGGGCCATTCAACAAGTGAAGCTGTTTGCTAGATTATTTCATAATGCTCGCTGTAATTTTGTTATATAGTATGACATTGATGTAGGTTCTTGTTGTAGTAGCATGTTGTAATCCTGTGAAAAATAGCTGAATACATACTTGGCTGTAAATTTGTTCAACCCAGTTTCAGTACATGGAGTTAATCATGAATGGATATACAGTATTACTTCTCCACAGACTGGCGGTTGCCCATTAATGCATAGTCAGACTTGGGGAGTCACGGAATACATGTTACGGCGTTAAGTAATAATATAATCCGTTACAGTTATTTTAAAAAACAAAGTAATCAGATTACAGGTTCATTTTGTAAAACAAAAAATGGGAATACTATCAGGATTACAATTTAATTTTATTTTTTTTATTTAAATCCAAACAAATTAATATTTTGACATAACACAATATAGACAGCTGCTTGATTATAGTTCTTGTCTGTCGTGGCTCACATGACCATCCTCCTGGTGCATGAGCATATACATTTTGCGCAAAGTTTATTTGGTAGAAATTAACGCAAATTGTTCTCTGAAATGCTTTTGTTAGGATGACAATACGTCCTCTTTTTCCCGGACATGTCCTCTTTTTTGGAAATTAAAAAAGCGTCTGGCCAGGATTTCTAAATTTGGTTTTGGCTTTAGTTTCATTATGATGTGCTTATGGTTTAATATTGCATCATGTGTGCACATATTTGTATTGTTTTAACCCCTCTATTTAATTCCCGCCTTCTCACACATTCATTTGTTGATTTATAAAAGGCTTGCAGCAACTATTGGCCAAATTCTGTAAGCCTCTCAACCATTCTCTCAGCGAAGGTGAAGTATTTTTGTGTACGACATCAAACAATTGCTTGACAATAGAAGCAAATGTCAACTGTCCTGAGTCGAAACAACCCCTCTGACAAAAAAATGTCCCCTGGACATCCTTAAAATGGCCTCTACGAACCAGAATGGCCTCTATGATGTCCAGCGGCCATTCCGGAAGCTTGGGGGACTTTTGCTGAAATTAACACATTCAGTAATGTTATGCTTTACAGTAGGACTCTGACGTCCTTGGAACGTCCACCAGCGGATGTTATAAACCGGACCAAGTGCGGACCTAAGTGGTCGTTCGCGACGTCCAGGGGCATTCCCTGTTTGCTGGGAATAACCCATGGCCATATAAGGTCATTTTTAAGGCCATATAAGGTGATGTTAATAAGTGTGTCGTTTTCAGTGTATGCATTCACAGGAACTCTTTTTTTGAATGCTATTAAGAAAAAAAAAAGTGTTCTCTTTTTGGAAAACCAGAAGATGGTCACCGTAGCTTTTGTGATGTAATGTTACCCACATTAGGGACAGTGATCTTTTATTTATTTATTTATTTATTTATTTATTTATTTATTTATTTTATTCAAACAAAACCATGTTTAAGATCTAAATAAAAGTATTTCAGATCATATTGCTTTTCCCTTGACTTTATTTACATACTTGACCTTGAAATAATCCAAAAGTAATCAGATTACATTACTTTCACATTGTGAAACTTGGATTACGTTACTGATGACATTTTTTCATGAAGTCATTTGTAACTGTAACGGAATACATTTTTAAAGTAACCCTCCCAACCCTGCACATAATTCATCTTCTACTATAAGCTCCGAGTAAATAATGCACTTTTTTAGGATCTAATGTGTCTGGCGGTATCGTAGATGATACAGTTGTGTCCAGAGTATGTGGATTTTTCCCTTTTCTGCTTTCTTTTCAAAATGTAGACCCAGAGGAACCAAAGAGCTGCGATTCCACAGCAGAACTCTTTGAAGATGAAAGTGTTACAACCACCTACATGCATTCTGGCTTAGTGTGTTAGCGCAAGACATGTAGGTGGAAACTATAAAAAATTTTGTCAAACTTGAGACTTGTTGGGACAAGGGGGAATAAAGGGAAAGTCCTTGTGGGATAGATAGGTTAGAGCTGAGGCTTTTGGCTATTATAACATGCAGACATATATTCTCTTCGCCACACTAGCTAGTGGCAAAGTGACAGCCAGTCATTCCTTTTCAATGTACATGTGTGCAACGGAGCCACGAGTTCAGCAACAGCAGTAAGCAACAAAGCAACAGCATAAGGGACATTTCAACTGTGATATTTATCAATTCTACGCAGTTTAAATATGACCCAGTGAAGTGACAAATCCAAACAATTGGCATGAAAGAGTTCTCAGATCAATCTTATTGAACATGCGGTCGAACGTTTTTTTTCAGTTCCCCTCCAACAACTTTAGTTCCTACCTGCAATTAGTTCCCATTTATTGCTTATTGTATATTATGAAGAAATATAAGGCAGGTGCTTGGAAGGAAGCAGCTAAGATCGTTTGTGTCTCTGGAAAGTGCAGTTAGCTTGCCTTGATAATCTGCCCATGAAGATAGAAAGTATAGCACATAACATGTAACTCAAACCATTTCTGACACTGATTAGTGACTAAAAAAAAGCTGAGCAGTGCACACCCAGAAACAACAGATGTCCTGTGCGGTTAAACTGCCCACTGTACTTCAGAAAAATCTTCTGCATATTTGACCCCTTCTCAACAGCGGCTGCGTGATTCTGGGATCCATCTTTTCACACTGAGAACAACTGAGGGACTCGTACACGACCATAACAAAAGGTGCAAACATTCGCTGATGTTCAAGAAGGCAACACGAGCCAGGGGGGTGCAAACTTTTGAATAGGATGATTGGTGTCAATTGCCCAAAACGATATACAGATCTCTTTTTTCAGCATACTTAGACCTCAGTACTTAGGCCTTAGGCCTAAAAAACATTTTTTTAACTCAAGATGTGTAGGTCTAGTCTATTTTACCTAATGATGTCAGAAAGACTGATGACGTGTAGATATCTAACAGGTCTTAGGCAGTTCTTAGGGAACCCAAGAACCCAAGACCTAGCTATATTCACTGGAGGTTGAACCAACTGTACCTTGTCAAAGAAATCCTGGGGCCTGTTCAGAGCACTGAAAACGTCACTTCAGGTGCTCGAGAAGACACATAAAATACATTTATTATACATGCTGACCAAGAGGACAGTCTGAGGGCAGAACGGCAGAAGCTCTTGCACACAGGGTTTATCTGTGCATATCTGTCACACACCGTTTGCTTCATTTTTTAAAACTGTTATGACGCCTTTCATTATATTCCAATGGTGCTGTATCAATTGGTATTTTTAATGACTAACACTTGATAATGATTTAAGAGTGCAGCCCTCTATGCATTATGCATGATCATCCCTATTGCATTCATTCATGAATGAATAATTTCATGAATATTATATCTGAATAAATAATGATATTATCTTGCTTAAGAAATATAAACCCTACTGTTCCCCAAAATGAAATCATGCTAAAGGAAATCCAGTAGACGTGAGTTAATATATTTTCACCAAAGAGACATCATGGTAATTTGTGAGAAGGTCCATCTATGTTGTTCGGATGCATTTTTCAATAAAGGTAAATGACATTTATCATGTGTACAGTGACCCCAGAAAATGACCCCAGTTTTATGTGAGATTATTCAAATTTAACAACTTAAAGCTTACTGCAGCCATGTAAGCAGAATGAACAGAATTGCATCTCTGATCTTAACCCTACTGTGGACCCTGGATGGTGTTTATAATAACATCAGCGAATGAATTTTAATATCCTGCCTGCTCTGCATTGATGCTATGTACATAATGAAGATGATGGAGGCATACAGCATACTGGCATGTAAAATAGAAGATGCCAGTAATACAACGGCAATGGGCCAGAAGAAGTTATTGTAATATATTTAATGTGTGTATATCCGTGTGTGTGTGTGTGTGTGTGTGTGTGTGTGTGTGTGTTTTTATGCATTTTAAAATTACAGTCTCATGATAACAAATATAAAGAAAGAAATGAAAATCTTGCCTGAAATGATGGCTTTGTTCACACGTTTACATTTTCCTCATTTCTGTTTGCCAAAGGAATAAAAAAAAAGACTTTCGGTTGTGAAAGAACATGATTAAATATTCCACTGCAGCTTAGACACGCTGTGTTTCAAGGGTAATGGACAGAAGTGAGACAAAATCACTTTAATGGCAAGCAAATTATGGTTAAATGACAATCAAGCAATATTTCAGATTCCAATATCGAAGTAATACGTTTGTATTATCATTTTAGAAGAAAGAAAAAAACATGCTGTGGAAATTAAACGTCCTACAGTAAATATTTAGATCTTTTTCTGCACTGATGCATGGGTGGAGAAATGAAGATGTATTAGCTTAGAAGATGTATGTAAAAAAAAAAAAAGTATGTAGAACCGGACCAACACACAAAATTGTATAGAATGTCTTTGTGAGCTGTAACATTATAATTTCCCTTCACTGGAACTAAGCGGCTCAAGCCTGTTCCAGCATAACAACTCCCCTGTGCACAAAGCGAGCTCCATGAAGACATGGTATGCCAAGGTTGGAGTGGAAGATCTCGAGTGGCCTGCAGAGAGCCCTGATCTCAACCCCACTGAACACCTTTGGGATGAACTGGAACGCTGACTGCACCCCAGGCCTCCTCACCTGACATCAGTACCTGACCTCACTAATGGTCTTGTGGCTGAATGAACAAAAATCCCCACAGCCAAAATCTAATGAAACCCTTCCCAGAAGAGTGGAGGTAGTTATAAAAGAAAGGTGGGACTAAATCTGGAATGAGATGTTCAACAAGCACAAATGGTTATGATGGTCAGGTGTCCACAAACGTCTAGATGTTGGTGTCTAATGTATAAGATACCGGTATAGTGGTCTACCATGATGAATAAACAGATGCACCATTCATGTCAGTTTATACCGCATTGATGCTAAAATCTGGAATCTGATTGGTCAGAAGTTGTTGTTGTTTTTTTGTTTTTTTTGTAACAGCAGCTCTGACAATAGTGCAGACTGTAAGGCAAATCATAGGTTTGTATTAATGCACTCATGATATGGTATGTTATCATTTCTACAGTAACGACTCATTCACAGGGAGTTTAATGCAGATGATGCACATAATCGAAGCCTAATAATAAACAGATTACAAAACACTAATCCATCCATTTTCAATACTGCTTATCCTACACAGGGTTGCAGGGAGCCTGGAGCCTATCCCAGGGAACTCAGGGCACAAGATGGAGGACACCCTGGATGGGGTGCCAACCAATGGAAGAGCACATTCACACACGATGGATAATATGGAATTACTAATCATGTCTTTGGACGGGAGGAGGAAATCACCAAAGCTTGGGGAGAGCATGCTCGCTGTGCAGACACAGGGCAGAGGCCGAATTTGAACCCCCAGCCCCGGAGATGCAAGGCAAGTGTGCAAACCACTAAGCCACTGAGCCACCAAACAGATTATAAACATAATAAATTAAAAAATCTAATCACGAATATGGCTACATTTGGAAAACTTTATTTTTGGAAGGAGTCTCCAGTGTTAACGCTTTGTAACAGTCTATAACAGTCATGTAAACACTCTGGGTGTTAATTCAACACTAGGGATTTTACTGTGTAACCATTATAGCTGCTACAATGTAAGTCAGGGGTGTCCAATCTTATCCGCACAGGGCCGGTGTGGGTGCAGGTTTTCATTCCAACCAAGCAGGAGCCACACCTGAATCCACCTGTTTAATCAGTTGATCATGGCTTTCAATAGACTCAGGTGTGGCTTCTGCTTGGTTGGAATGAAAACCTGCACCCACACCGGCCCTTTCCGGATAAGATTGGACACCCCTGATGTAAGTGAATACAGGGCTTTACTTGGTTCACACGTAGCTATAAACAGACAAAACATAGGTATCGTTCTTTAGTAAATAAAATAAGAATAAAAATGCTACCATTGGCAAATTGCTGTGGTTTAAGACTAATAAAACACTATACGTTGCAATAGGCTGGATCATACCACCGTGCTTTTGATTATTTTCCTAAAACAGCACACCTTGTAGCAGTCTAATGAAGATGAGTCGCTAATAGTGGTTGCCTGGCTGTCTTCATCAGAATGTCTCTCTCTCTCTCTCCCTCAGGGTCTGGCCTGATGGCTCCTCAAGTCAGGCATTGAGCATCAGTGTCACTTTCCTGTGACAGCAGACCAAGAGGATGACAGGCAAGAGTAACGCATTTTCACTCTGAGTTTAATACTTGGTGACATATATCACAGCATGTACACACACACACACACACACACACACACACACACACACACACACACACACACATCCAGACCCATGTACCTAAATGGAAACCAACCCCCTTCTGCCCACATGCATACATTAATAAAGACACAACCATGTAGTCTTAGTGATCCCTGTAGGTTGGGTAATTGAGGATAGATTTATAGGGCTTGTATGGTGATGTTAAAATCTGTGTACAAATAGCAAACACAGATGGTGATTAATGACCACAAAGCTAGTGCATTCTGAAATGTTCTTCATGTGGTTCCACGTCGGACTGTGTGAGCTGATTTTTGAGAGAATCAATACAAAAAAAAAAAAAAAAAAAAAAAAAAAAAAACAAGATCCTGGTCAACCATTGCCGTTTACAATCTGCTGAGAATTCATCAGTTGTGGCCTTCAGATTCACTCTTCTTTTAGTGCGGAAAATGAACACATTTCAGATGCCAAGGTGATGACAGGAACGGCAAAGAAAACAATCACAGCAGTGCAAACATTGCCAAAGGCAGCCGAGAACAAATTATAATCAGCAATGAGAATCACAACTTTCAGACTTCTTTCTGATGACTTTTTCTTTTCCTTACGCTCCACTTTAGCTTGTTTTGGAAGACGTACCGTTGTTTTTGAATTCAACAGCACAGAAGATAGCCTACGTTCCGTTCAGGACAACAGTCAGTATGTTTATATTCATGAGGGTTTTTTGCTGAATGCCAACACAGTGTTTGATTCAGCCTACACAGCAAGGCAATGAAAGGAACATAATTAGTCAAAGATTATTTCCCATTGGAGGTTTTGTACACAACATAAAGTATATAAAGACTCTGTATGCCATGCAGTAATGAACACCATGTTGTACCATAGGTTTTATATCACATGTTTATGTTTATGTGCTCTTTGTAATGTTGTCATAGTAACAGTTCATTCGCAGTGACCCGAGGATGCTCCACTTAAACAGATTTTTAAAAGTGTGTACGTTTTCTGTGAGGAGACATTTACATTAACATTTATGTTAACACCAATTATGATCTATCCTACAGGCTAGAACACCTGATAATTAGTCACCATGATTGACAGGTAACTACAGACGCTTCTATTGGCTTGATGACGGTGGCTCAGACATTTTTGGTTCATCTCTTGTTTTCAGATGCTGTTACAGAACAAGAGACTCAGCCGCAGCCACTTCTGCAAACATTACAAATGATGGTTTGCCTCAAAAACCACAGAGCACACCTTTAAGATCCAATTATTTGCATTTAAATGAGTTTTCCGTCCTCTAAACGCAACCTTAAAGGTACTACCAGAGTGATAAGCATTCCCACTCAGACAAGAAATATGTTTCTTTGGGGGTTTTTTTCCCCACACTCAGATCTCTCATCATACAACGTTCCTGCCCTTGTACTTCCTTGAAACTGTTATATAATTGTAGCTATTTTAAAAAAGATGAATAAATAAATAAATAAATAAATAAATAAATAAGGGGCGCACGGTGGCTTAGTGGTTAGCACGTTCGCCTCACACCTCCAGGGTCCAGGGTTCGAGTCCCGTCGAGGCCATGTGTGTGTGGAGTTTCCATGTTCTCCCCGTGTGTCGGGGGTTTCCTCCGGGTACTCCGGTTTCCTCCCCCAGTCCAAAGACATGCATGGTAGGCTGATTGGCGTGTCTAAAGTGTCCGTAGTGTATGAATGGGTGTGTGAATGTATATGTGATTGTGCCCTGAGATGGATTGGCACTCTGTCCAGGGTGTACCCCGCCTTGTGCCTGATGCCTCCTGGGATAGGCTCCAGGTTCCCCGTGACCCTGAAAAGGAGTAAGCGGTTGAAGATGGATGGATGGATAAATAAATAAAAACTCCTACAAGGTTGAACAGAAAACCCCATGACCAAGTTAATCACTTTTGGATCACAAGTTTGCGATGACATGATTCAAAGGAAATGACACACTTGTGTTTGAAACCTTCTCTCCTCAAGAGCAAGTGCTGCTTGGAGTCCAGGTGTGAGATTGGTTATTTCACAGTAGAATAGAAAAGAAAAATAGTCAGCACTAAATGTCTGTCTATTCAGGCTTATAATGACTATCCCTTATCATGTTTAGTGTTTCAGACTACATCAGAGCACTTTGCCTGGGAAACAGCGAGCGAGATAATGTAGGGGTGAGTGCCGTGGCTAAACAATGACGAGCCGGAAAAGCTCTCATGTGTTTAATTTCCCCGTGAATCCAAATTAATAAGCAAATAAATCCATGCATAAATAATCTAGGAGATAAATAGACGGCCGGCAGCACAGCAGAGTCTGCAGCACAATGGCGCCTCATTACGGAAGCACAACACTGACAGGAAGGGATGGGTGGGTTTGTTTGTTTGTTTGTTTGGTTGGTTGTTTTTTTTTTTTTTTTGGTTTTGTTTTGTGGGGGTGATTCATCAGACAGACAGGAAGATAGACAGAGGTGAAGCTGGGGAGAACTTTGCAGGACTGCACTATAGCTCTCATCAGGACCATCTCTGCATGTAATTGATGCTAATGACTCTGCTTGTTGCTCCCTGAGTTTACTTCCACCCGTCATACAAAGCACACAGTGCACAGACTAATGGCACTGTGAGAGTAATTAAAATATGCCTAAGCGTGTACATCGTGCATGCGTCAAAGGAAAAGAACAAGACCTTACTGTCCAAGAGATGAACCATGAACAAGTCTGGGAACTTTTTGAGAGTCAGAGCACGGCTGGCAGGAAGCAAACAGGTCAATAAGAGCAAATAAAGAACCTGGTAGGGGAGAGCGTGCACATTACCAAATGCCATTTACACACCTGTCATTCTGCCAGTGCTCAATAACTCGACTCGTAAATAGTGAGAATAAAACAATAAAACTGCTGATACGTTCACATTTTGGCAGCATGGAAATCATTTAATCATGCTGTGAAGCCCAAGTAGCTTGTATAAGTATGCCATGAAGCCATGTGAAATCTTTAGGAAGTCTCACGTTAATAAAAATATGAATGGACTAAGAACTGTAAGTATATGAGCTGATATGAGATGCAATCTCCATAATATTCCTGTCGTCATACCACATTCTGTCATTTTTCTTTTCTGGTTGCACAGAACCATTTCTAGATGGGATTGATATTTCCTATAATATAATCAACAATATATGTCCAACCATCCAGACCGCTTTTCCTACACACAGTCACAGGAAGCCTTGAGTTTATCTTGGGGAACTTAGGGCACAAGGCGTGGATGTTTTTGTCTTTGGGACACCCTGGATGGGGGCACAATTTGGAAATGCCAATCAGACTACAATGCATGTCTATGGACTTGGGGAGGAAACTCCCTGAAGCACGGGGCAAACATGCAAACTCCGGAGGTGAGAATCAAACCCTCAACCATGGGGTTGCGAAGCAAATGTGCTAACCATGACTCCACAAATAATTCATACATTAATACTGTATACATTGTTTCTATCATAACAACTTACACAGGGACCTGTATGCTGGACAGTCATATAAACAGATTTTAAACTGTGTATAATCATTGCAATGTTTATTTAACATTCATAGAAGACGTCACCAGTGTCAGTGCTTCATAACAGTCAGATGTAAAGCCGTAATTTTATTTTCTCAGGTATGAGAGAGACTTCACGACATGACAAGCTGTATTTGTCCTCTGATTAACTTCAAGAGAGAAAAAAAATAGAGGGACTGGTAAGGGAACGACTGCTTATAGCTACTATGTAAAGAACTAACTTGTTCTGCAGACTTTCCACAGCATTAAGTGTAACTCGAATTGAATAAAAAGTCATCAACAACAAATATCAGTCTTTAAAAATTAAATCTTTGGCAAATTGCTGTAGTACAGTATAAGAGGAATACTAATAACAATACTCTACAGGGTTTAACTGAAGGGAAAAAAAGTACAAGTGCATCATTTTTGGCTCACACATTTGAGACTTAAATGAAATGATACACTAGTGTTTGAAACATAACAATCGGTGTGTTTACATGGACAACAATAATCCAATATTAACCCAATTAAGACAATAATGTGATTATGAAACTAGCATGTAAACAGCAATTTTCAATGACCTTAATTTGATTAAGGTCATACTCGAAGTAAACACTAATCGAATTAAGACAGGTGGAGTACTCCTGTTTTAGTTGCATTATCGATGTGTATTACAGATATGTAAACACCTTAATCACATTATTATCATCGTGTGAGAGTTTTCACCGCATTTTGCGACAGGACACAATCACATACGGTAGTGCTCAACGATTTTACAGCAAACAAGAGAGCACGGTGGCATCCCAAAACCGCATACTTGCTTACTATAGGCCTGTAGTAAGTGCAATACATGTATCTCGGCTACTATATAGATGGTAAGTACGCGTTTGAGACGCAGCCCACAGAAAAACACCCAAAACTGTAAACGGTATCATCAGGAAGATGAACTGTATGTTAATACTTGAAATTCTGGACGGATATCGGAAGGCGTGGCGCGGTGACGTAATGACATGTGCCGTTAATCTAACTATGTTCTATAACATGTAAAACGGGTACATGACAGGAGTATTCTAAAAGCTCATGTAAACACCTTAATCACATTATTATCGTAATCAGATTAAGGTCAATAATTAAATTACTGCTGTCCATGTAAACGTAGTCAATGTCTCTTCAATAGAAGGTTCTCTCTGAGAAGTCCAGATGCTCGATTTGTTACTTTAATGTAAATGGTGAATGGCGCACTTATATAGCACCAAAGAGCTTCACACTGTGTCTCATTCACCCATTCACACACACACTCACACACACCAATGGTAGCAGAGCTGCCATGTAAGGCGCTAACTTGCCATCGGGGGCAACCTAAGGACACTTCGGCATGTGTCATCCGGGCATCGAACCGCCAACCCTAAGATTAGTGGAGCAGTGGACCACCCGCTCTACCAACTGAGCCACAGCCGCCCCTAATGTAGAATAGTACTGTAGGAAACATTACTACCTGTAGGTTTATTAAGCCTCATAATAATGTTTTGAAGATGTCTGGAAGAACCTCCCCTCAAGAACAGATAGTTGGAGTCCAAATTTGACCAAGGCCATATCACTGTCCAGACTCTTATCCTAAACTGTGAAGTAGTTTGACCCTTTGAGATTGCAGCTTGACAGACTTGGTAGAAATGCACTGCATCCGATAGCATCATTGTTACGTTCTCTCCGTGGTAAAGAGTGCATTTGCATTCTATGGTGTTCCTACTTCAGGCCCTTAGGTCACATTCCCACAAGGCAAGTAGACTCTATGCCAGAGACAGGGTCACCCTCATTAATCACATCAGCATCTCACATCAACATCAACGTCTCTCTCTCTCTCTCTCTCTTTCTCATTTCCTTTTTACTTCACTTTCACAGCTCATCATTGATTTAGAGCAGTGGTTAATTCCCTGGTGGAGCAAAAGGAACACATGAAAGCACACCTTTAACTTGTTTCTAATTGGCCACCATGTGACCTAGCGGCACGAAAAGAGTGAATGTCTTCCTGAAGATGAGCCTACGATTAGCTGTTCTTCTTCCCTACTTATATCTTCGTTAAGGAGTTTTTTATACGTACGTTACCGCTGCATTCTCAATGACTGACAAAAAGGATCACAGGCTTTCTCGGCAGAAGTATGATCTGATTAGAGTGGATTTTTAAGGGTGAATGTAATGAATGTTTTTGGTTGGCCAGTTCAACCAAACATTTCCGACAGTTTTTTTCTGACTATAATCCTTTGTATCCAGGAAGTCAGGAATGCGTCTGTAATGCTTCTGTAATGCTAAGCGTTTTCTCATGCGTCCACAAACAGCTCCTTTCTGAAGTGATTCCAGCAACTGTTCTGTCCCGTGACATTACATTTAAATTACATGTATGGCATTTAGCAGACGCCCTTATCCAGAGCGATTTATAGTTCACATTTATACAACTGAGCAATTGAGGGTCAAGGGCCTTGCTCAAGGGCCCAACACTGGTAACTTGGCAGTGCTGAGACTTGAACTCCTGACCTTCTGATCAGTTTCACAGAGCATTTAAACACTGAGCCACCACTATATTACACTGCATGTAGTTAACCAAATAGGACTGACCTGTCTCAGATTGCATACTTGTGTACTGTTCTAGATTATTTTTGTGTCCAGTGTGTTTACAATGAGAAAAGAAGATGTTAAAAAAGACAAGATGATGGGCTATTTCTGACAAACATCTGTGATGTGATGGACAGTTTTGCACTTTTACCAATGCGTCTCTGTCTCAAAACTTGCACCACTTTCAAGTTGATTGTTTTCTTATATCTTCACATCCCATCCATCTTCTATACTGCTTAATCCTTTTCAGGGTCACAGGGAAACCTGGATCCCAGGGAGCATCGGGCACAAGGCAGGGTACACCCTGGACAGGGAACAATCACATACACATTCATACACTACGGACACTTTGGACATGCCAATCAGCCTACCATGCATGTCTTTGGACTTCATAGGAAACCGGAGTACCCGGAGGAAACCCCTACAGCACGGGGAGAACATGCAAACTCCACACACACAGGCCCACGGTGGGAATCGAACCCGACCCTAGAGGTGTAAGGCAAACGTGCTAATCACTAAGCCACCGTAAAGTGGCTTAGTGTATATAAATAAAGTATTTTATTCCTCATGTACCACAGCAATTTTGCCAATGATACATTATACATTTATACTGTAGGTACCTTTAATGTTGTGCAATGTCTGCTAAACAAGTTAGATCCTGTTATCACCGATTTTATAGCAACTATAAACAGTAGTTTCCTCACCAGCCTCACTTTTGTTCACTCTCTTTAAGTTAATAAGACTGAAAATGCAGCTTGTCTTGTTACCAAGATACCAGAAGAGTTTTCTACATTATGTCGGAACAGTTTTACCTCCGACTGACTCTGACTCCTTCCATAAATGTTACACAGAATGTCTTCTCAGAACACTTTACCATATCAATAATTACACACATTTTTTAAATCTGTCCACGGTACAATTCCCTGTGTAAGTGGTTACTGTAGAAACAAGAGCATATTGGAACAAGCGCACGAATACTATAGAAACATGTGATTTGAAATAAGACAGGAATTAGTGTAGATGCTGTTTTAGGAAATTAAACAAACCTCTGGCCAATGATGATAAAGAACTCAATGGTGCTTTATAATAATAATAAGAGGAAGAACAAGAAGAGGACAAAGGTGCAAAACATAAGACTGATTATTTAGAGATTTACAGCCCAGGACCTACATTTATACTTACACCACACGAGAAGATTTGTTAGACAGTTGTCCAAAATCGCACACCACTCAAACTGACCACAATGTTTCAACACTTACCAGTCCCTCTAGGATTTTGCGATCGCAGAAAAGAATTAAAAACCAAGCTACCGCTGGAATATCTGGAGGAGCTTGCAATTTTTTCAAAATTACCACAGATTGTCTGCAGATATGAACCAAGACACATCACGTGACATCATCACAGAGCGCGTTCAGCCAATGCCCTCTTCAATTCACATGTATTGGCCTCAACAAAACACAAAAATCTTTTAAACTCTGCGGACTGGGGGAGGAAACCGGAGTACCCGGAGGAAACCCCCGACACACGGGGAGAACATGCAAACTCCACCCCCAGTCCAAAGACATGCATGTTAGGCTGATTGGCGTGTCTAAAGTGTCCGTAGTGTATGAATG
>JAFFST010041838.1:10000-11590 GCA_022414735.1 Noturus placidus | reverse complement strand
GTACAGAACAGTGAAGGTGGAGGACAGTTTGAGGGTTGTTGTGGCGATGAGGGAGTGTCTGAATGTTTTCTATCCTGGTATGAAGCTCCAGACATGTTTAAGAATTTAAGAACCCCCCCCCCAGCATGTATAGTACAGAACAGTGAAGGTGGAGGACAGTTTGAGGGTTGTTGTGGCGGTGAAGGAGTGTTTGAGGAAAAAAAAAAATTCTGCCCCGTGTGAGGCTCGAACTCACGACCTTCAGATTATGAGACTGACGCGCTGCCTACTGCGCCAACGAGGCCTGTGTGAGGCGGACTGCAGGGCGTATTTAAGGCTGCAGTGCGCGGGGGCAGGGCATAGCCTGAGTAATACTGTGTGTGTGTAGGAGGTGGGGCGTTAAAGAGAGTGAAAGAATGTACTCAGGAATGGAACATTCGTGTGTTTGCAGCTATGCTCATGACTAGTTTTAGGGCCCGTTCTAGACATTTGGAGATCCCCAACACAGCAAATAAAATAAATAACACTGATATTGTTGAAGTGAAAGTTTTTCTGTCTTCTTTTCAGTCTCGTATAAGCAGAGAACAGGCCCAGAGGACGCTGTGTAACTACTGCAATGCTAGTGTGAAATGCTATCCTGCTAAGATTGGTCATAAACACAAACAGGACCTTATTTTTCCTTTCTTTAAGTGAATACAAAATGGTGGCGTAAAAGCCGAGAAGCCAATGTCGGACTGGTTTATAATATAACCCGGGCGGCTGTGTCTCAGTGGGTAGAGCGGGTTGTCCACTAATCCACTAATCGTAGGGTTGGTGGTTGGAATCCCGGCCCGGGTGATCCCATGCCGAAGTGTCCTTGGGCAAGACACTGAACCCTAAGTTGCCCCCGATGGCAAGCTAGCACCTTGCATGCAGCTCTGCTCCCATTGGTGTGTGAGTGTGTCTCATTTGTAAGTCGCTTTGGATAAAAGCGTCTGCTAAATGAATAAATGTCAATGTAACCCCATAGCGCTACGTTTGAGCAGGCGCTCACAGATAAACAGCTCGTACATGCTTGCACTGTAGCCGCTACTCGGTTTCAAGACACATTTACTAACAGTTTATTAATAATAATAATTTTTACAACGGATTAGCACCTACGTGCTTCTTATCGGCACCTGAAGAAGGTCCCTGAACTCACAGAGGCTAATTTTCTGTTGCTAGCCTGAAATTTGGTAGCGCCTTGCTAACTAGCAAACAAGCTCTCCTGACTAGCAGGCTAGCTTTATCAGTAATACAATGATAATACATGATATATCAGAACCAATCCATATTTTATTCAGCATCGAACATCTGGGTTGGGATTTATTTCTACTGGGTCTAAAAATAATGTTTAAAAAAAAAAACCCAATCCTGTGAGGGGCGGAGCTAGAAAAACTAGCGCTCGGCTAGTTCAGTTTTCTGAGGCGCTGGCTAATAAAGTCACAGGAGTTGTTGAGAAAAAATGGAGGCGCAGTTTATCCTAGCACTAATGGAGTTTCCTGACCTGTACAAAATCGAGCGGGGGAAAAGAATTGTTAGCTAATAGCATTATGAGCTAGCATGCCTAGCACGTGCTAGTTTAGTTAGCAT
>JAFFST010041838.1:0-5000 GCA_022414735.1 Noturus placidus | reverse complement strand
AAAGACGTGACTTTATTTTTCGATGTATTCCTTTGTTTTTGTTCTTTCAGTTCTCTTTCCACCGACTGTAGCGAGTCTTAACCGTCTGTTCCGTACTTGTTGACAGTGTGCCAAGCGTGGAAATGTCTTCTACATTAGGGTTGGACGTTTTTGATCCAATAATTGGTTTTACAGTCATAAATACGTCATTAAACGTGCTCGGACTTACTGATCTGCAACACGACATTACTATCGTAGCAGTGGTTAAGATTTAATGGTCTCTAAATCGGCCAAATGAACCTTTGTGAGAGTTTTGTTTAACGTGTTAGCTCTTGTTGTTCCATACAAAGCTCGTTCTTCACCAATTTGTTCATCCATCGATCCATTTTCCATACTGCTAATCTTGCACAGGGTCGCGTGGAGCCTGGATCCTATCCAAGGGAACTCGGGGCAGAAGGCGTAGGGGACACCTTGGACAGGGTTGCAACCCATCACAAGGAACAATTTGGACAATTTGGCCAATTTGGAAATGCCAGTCAGCATACAATGCTGGAGGACTGGAGGAGGAAACTGGAGAACCCGGAGGAAACCCCCGAAGCACGAAGAGAACATCACCAATTTATTCTTGCCGAAATTTCAGGTTCATATCAATGATGTTATGATAGAAAGCTAAATGACATTGTCATGGACTCGACAGAGAACAATCTCATGTCATGTCCTTACCTTACGTTATAGCAACTATAAACAGTCATTCCCTCACCGGCTTCTCTTTCTCCTCGCAGAAAACGTTACTAGATCAACGGTTCCATATTCGACATAAATGTAAGACTTGTAAGAAATCCGAATAAACTGTAAGTGTACATCGAGACAGTCAGAAAGACAGGACAAAAGAAAAGACGATGTGTCCACGTAGGGGTATAAGAGAAATCGATAAAGACCTAGAACGGTCTTGTAAAAATAAATACACGGATTTGAAGAAACAAGCATGGAGTTGTAGCGTCCGGTCGATACTCTCTGCTGTTTTGACTGACCCAGGGTAAACGTGCAGCAGTTACACTTCCATGCTAGGTCTGGACTGTGGAGGAAAAGTCACGGGTCTGTTGTGTTTACTGCTGTGTACGGTTAACTGATATCCCCAACTGAGTGTATATTTCAGAGAAATGAAATAATAATAAAGTTACTTTAAGATGTTGATAATAGATTTGGACATGATATACATCTTCTTTTTCATCTCTCTCTCATTCGGTCTTTTACCGAGTTTTGATTAAATGCTGGAATTCCAGCAACATCACTAGGTGAGTCATCCTGCAGCTCATCAATCGCTTCTCGTCATGGGAATAAGGCTCAGTGAGTCATAGTGTGTGTGTGTGTGTGTGTGTGTGTGTGTGTGTGTGTGAAAGGAGATGAATAGTGAATGTGCTGTACAGAGATTGAGCCCAAACCCCTGGATGCTGTAAACATGCATGGATCTGTCTCTGAGAAACAGGGTAAATGGCTGTCTATATAGATGGGTGGATAGATGGAAGGATACAGAGATGGATGTATATAATGATGTAGTTAGTAGCAAACCACAAAAATGTTATACTATTCACTCACTGAAAGGATGTGTATTAATAGATAGGGATGGATGGATGGATGGCTGAGTGTAGGGATGGATGGATGGATGGCTGAGTGTAGGGATGGATGGATGGCTGAGTGTATGGATGGATGGATGGATAGATGGCTGAGTGTATGGATGGATGGATGGCTGAGTGTATGTATGGATGGACGGATAGATGGCTGAGTGTATGGATGGATGGATGGATAGATGGCTGAGTGTATGGATGGAGGGCTGAGTGTATGGATGGATGGATGGATAGATGGCTGAGTGTATGGATGGATGGATGGATAGATGGCTGAGTGTATGGATGGCTGAGTGTTTGGATGGATGGATGGATAGATGGCTGAGTGTATGGATGGATGGATGGATGGATGGATGGATGAGTGTTTGGATGGGTGGGTGGATGGATGGATGGCTGAGTGTAGGGATGGATGGATGGATGGCTGAGTGTAGGGATGGATGGATGGCTGAGTGTAGGGATGGATGGATGGATGGCTGAGTGTACGGATGGATGGATGGATGGATGGCTGCGTGTATGGATGGATGGATGGATGGATGGATGGCTGGTGTAGGAATGGATGGATGGATGGCTGAGTGTAGGGATGGATGGATGGCTGAGTGTTTGGATGGATGGATGGCTGAGTGTAGGGATGGATGGATGGCTGAGTGTAGGGATGGATAGATGGCTGAGTGTACGGATGGATGGATGGATAGATGGCTGAGTGTACGGATGGATGGATGGATGGATGGCTGAGTGTATGGATGGATGGATGGATGGATGGCTGAGTGTATGGATGGATGGATCGATAGATGGCTGAGTGTATGGATGGATGGATAGATGGCTGAGTGTATGGATGGATGGATGGATAGATGGCTGAGTGTACGGATGGCTGAGTGTACGGATGGATGGATGGATGGATGGCTGAGTGTATGGATGGATGGTTGGATAGATGGCTGAGTGTATGGATGGATGGATGGATAGATGGCTGAGTGTACGGATGGCTGAGTGTATGGATGGATGGATGGATGGCTGAGTGGATGGATGGATGGCTGAGTGTATGGATGGCTGAGTGGATGGATGGATGGATGGATGGCTGAGTGTTTGGATGGATGGATTGCTGAGTGTTTGGATGGCTGAGTGTAGGGATGGATGGCTGAGTGTATGGATAGATGGATGGATGGCTGAGTGTATGTATGGATGGATGGATGGATGGCTGAGTGTTTGGATGGATGGATGGCTGAGTGTATGGATGGCTGAGTGTAGGGATGGATGGCTGAGTGTATGGATAGATTGATGGATGGCTGAGTGTATTGATGGATGGATGGATGGCTGAGTGTAGGGATGGATGGATGGATGGCTGACTGTAGGGATGGATGGATGGATGGATGGCTGAGTGTAGGGATGGATGGATGGCTGAGTGTTTGGATGGATGGATGGCTGAGTGTAGTGATGGATGGATGGCTGAGTGTATGGATGGATGGATGGATGGATGGCTGAGTGTAGGGATGGATGGATGGATGGCTGAGTGTAGGGATGGATGGCTGAGTGTAGGGATGGATGGATGGATGGCTGAGTGTATGGATGGATGGATGGATGGATGGATGGATGGCTGAGTGTAGGGATGGATGGATGGATGGCTGAGTGTTTGGATGGATGGATGGATGGATGGATGGCTGAGTGTTTGGATGGATAGATGGATGGATGGATGGATGGCTGAGTGTATGGATGGATGGATGGCTGAGTGTATGGATGGATGGATGGCTGAGTGTAGGGATGGATGGATGGATGGCTGAGTGTAGGGATGGATGGCTGAGTGTAGGGATGTAGGGATGGATGGCTGAGTGTAGGGATGGATGGATGGATGGCTGAGTGTAGGGATGGATGGATGGATGGCTGAGTGTAGGGATGGATGGATGGTTGGCTGAGTGTATGGATGGATGGATGGCTGAGTGTATGGCTGAGTGTTTGGATGGATGGATGGATGGATGGATGGGTGAGTGGTTGGATGGATGGATGGCTGAGTGTAGGGATGAATGGATGGCTGAGTGTAGGGATGGATGGATGGCTGAGTGTAGGGATGGATGGATGGTTGAGTGTATGGATGGATGGATGGCTGAGTGTAGGGATGGATGGCTAAGTGTTTGGATGGATGGATGGCTGAGTGTAGGGATGGATGGATGGATGGCTGAGTGTAGGGATGGATGGATGGATGGCTGAGTGTATGGATGGATGGATGGATGGATAGATGGCTGAGTGGATGGATGGATAGATGGCTGAGTGTATGGATGGATGGATGGATAGATGGCTGAGTGTACGGATGGCTGAGTGTACGGATGGATGGATGGATGGCTGAGTGTATGGATGGATGGATGGATGGATGGCTGAGTGTTTGGATGGATGGATGGATGGATGGCTGAGTGTTTGGATGGATAGATGGATGGATGGATGGATGGCTGAGTGTATGGATGGATGGATGGCTGAGTGTATGGATGGATGGATGGCTGAGTGTTTGGATGGATGGATGGATGGATGGATGGCTGAGTGTTTGGATGGATGGATGGATGGATGGATGGCTGAGTGTAGGAATGGATGGATGGATGGCTGAGTGTAGGATGGATGGATGGATGGATGGATGGCTGAGTGTTTGGATGGATAGATGGATGGATGGATGGATGGCTGAGTGTAGGGATGGATGGATGGCTGAGTGTTTGGATGGATGGATGGCTGAGTGTTTGGATGGATGGATGGCTGAGTGTTTGGATGGATGGATGGCTGAGTGTATGGATGGCTGAGTGTTGGGATGGATGGATGGCTGAGTGTATGGATGGATGGATGGATGGATGGCTGAGTGTATGGATGGATGGATCGATAGATGGCTGAGTGTATGGATGGATGGATAGATGGCTGAGTGTATGGATGGATGGATGGATAGATGGCTGAGTGTACGGATGGCTGAGTGTACGGATGGATGGATGGATGGCTGAGTGTAGGGATGGATGGCTGAGTGTATGGATGGATGGATGGATGGCTGATTGTAGGGATGGATGGATGGATGGCTGAGTGGATGGATGGATGGATGGCTGAGTGTATGGATGGATGGATGGATGGATGGATGGCTGAGTGTATGGATGGATGGATGGCTGAGTGTAGGGATGGATGGATGGCTGAGTGGATGGATGGATGGATGGCTGAGTGGATGGATGGATGGATGGCTGAGTGTTTGGATGGATGGATGGCTGAGTGTTTGGATGGATGGATGGCTGGTGTAGGGATGGATGGATGGTTGAGTGTATGGATGGATGGATGGCTGAGTGTAGGGATGGATGGCTAAGTGTTTGGATGGATGGATGGCTGAGTGTAGGGATGGATGGATGGATGGCTGAGTGTAGGGATGGATGGATGGATGGCTGAGTGTAGGGA
>JAFFST010041834.1:1338-13515 GCA_022414735.1 Noturus placidus | reverse complement strand
CAGAGAGTGTGTGTGTGTGTGTGTGTGTGTGTGAGAGAGAGAGAGAGAGACCTGGGGTTTCTGACTGTAGATGTTTATACTGTAGATGTTTATACTGTAGATGTTTCTGACTGTAGATGTTTATACTGTAGATGTTTATACTGTAGATGTTTCTGACTGTAGATGTTTATTATTGTAGATGTTTCTGACTGTAGATGTTTCTGACTGTAGATGTTTATACTGTAGATGTTTCTGACTGTAGATGTTTATACTGTAGATGTTTATTACTGTAGATGTTTCTGACTGTAGATGTTTCTGACTGTAGATGTTTCTGCCTGTAGATGTTTATACTGTAGATGTTTATACTGTAGATGTTTATACTGTAGATGTTTCTGACTGTAGATGTTTATTATTGTAGATGTTTCTGACTGTAGATGTTTCTGCCTGTAGATGTTTATACTGTAGATGTTTCTGACTGTAGATGTTTCTGCCTGTAGATGTTTCTGCCTGTAGATAATAATGTTGGATATTATGCTGTGTTTAGTTGTTGTTGTTGTGGTTTTCTAAGGGATTGCTTTAAGCGCACAGGATTTGCCTGCTGTTGTGTTGATGGCGTTTTATTATTAAATATTGTGTCTGCTTCTGATTCACAAACTCGATCATGACTGTAGTGAAGTCATTTGACGTCAAAGCGGGAGAATCGTGGGCGTGTCCTGCGGAGGGGGCGTGGCCACATCAAAGCCAGGCATCGCCGCGGCTCAGCTTCACGCACTGAGAGCGATGCTGAGTGAGGAGCGGCTGCTGCGTCTCTGCCGAGGATTCCGCCGGAGAAGTGCCACGATTGCACTCGATCACACAGATGGATCCCCGCCTGTCCTCTGTCCCCTGTCCTCTACCTCCATCTCTGTGTCGTATGGGAAGCGCGCGCTGAGAGGGAAACCCACTGCAGCTTCATGGCACTAAGGTACGATGTGATGTTTGATCTTTGCGTTATTAAGGACTCTCTTTATCTCATGGAACAGTCATGCCTGAGGCTTGACCTCCGACAGTCCTTGCCTGTCTCTATTTTTGGAGGGGTTTTTTTTGTTTTAAGATCAACACCGCGGGGGTCACTGGGAATCAAATTTATGAATGAAGCGAGTTCTGTGGCGCGCGCGCTGTTCGGGATCGTGGAATCGCAATGCACGACGCCTGCACAGGAGACCCGGATTATTTTTAGACTTTTTCTAAAAATAGAACCCAAGTGAACGGTGCATATTTGAAAGACCTGCTCAAGGTCCTGACGCACATTTAAGAGCAAGACAGAACGCTTTTGACCTCTAAATGATGTCATTTCCACACTGTGTGAAGACGACACGTTTGCTTGGGAAGGGTGGAGGTGGCTTTGTGTGCCACTGATGGGTCATGATGGGATGATTTATAAAAGAATAATAATAATAATAATAATAATAATAATAATAATAATCATTTAAAAAAATGGATTCTTTTAGTTCATTATAGCACGCGATGATGATGCAATTAGCAGCTGTAGGTCTAGTCTTTCTAAATCTGTTAGCAGGAGGTCATCATTTTGGTCATCTTTGGAGGTTGTCCTAATCAGGTCATTCTGATATGTTCTCCCGTTTTTCTCTCATTTTCTCTCCCTACCGCACCCCCCTCTCCCTCTCTCTCTCTCTCTCTCTCTCTCTCTCTCTCTCAGCTATGATTCACTCTCTTGCAGCAGCAATGAGCAACCAACTTCAAAACACCTCCTCTCTGAACACGGTTGGCGTGTGGAATTTCCAGGACACGCACAACTCGTCACCTGTGCACACTGCAGACCTGCAGCCCCTTACTGTTAGCCCTTGGGACATTGCGCTGTGCGTGACTGGGACACTCATTTCCTGCGAGAATGCGATTGTGATCGCCATCCTGTTCTACACGCCCACCCTGCGGGCGCCCATGTTCGTCCTGATAGGGAGCCTCGCTTTCGCGGACCTGCTTGCAGGCCTCGGCTTGATTCTGAACTTTATCTTCATCTACATGTTCAACACGGAGTTTGTGACGCTGGTTTCAGTCGGGCTGCTCATTGCTGCATTCTCTGCCTCCATACTCAACATCCTAGCCATCACAGTAGACCGCTACCTGTCTCTTTACAACGCACTAACCTATAACACAGAACGTACGGTGACTTTCACATATGTGATAGTGGTGTTCATCTGGCTGGTGTGTATCACGCTTGGTCTACTGCCTGTGCTTGGGTGGAACTGTCTCCAGGACGAGGCCCACTGCAGCATTTGTCGCCCGGTCACCAAGAACAACGCCGTGGTCCTTGCAGTGACTTTCCTACTCGTGTTCGCGCTCATGATGCAGCTCTACCTGCAGATTTGTAAGATTGCCTTCCGTCACGCGCAGCAGATTGCTGTGCAGCACCAGTTCATGGCTATTTCCACCACTAAAGGGGTATCTACACTTTCTGCCATCTTGTGCACTTTCGCCGCATGCTGGATGCCCTTCGCCATGTATTCAATCGTGGCGGATTCTAGATACCCAATGATCTACACATATGCCACAGTACTGCCAGCGACGTGCAACTCGGTCATAAACCCGATCATTTACGCCTTCAGAAACCCAGACATTCAGAAATCTCTGTGGCTAGCCTGCTGTGGATGTGTCCCAGCCAATTTCTCCCAACGCCCAAGGACATCAAGTGACGTATAGGTCAGATAAAATATGATTTAATGAGCTTTCACATACATAGTGGGAGATGGAATTTTTCAAACCCATTTCTGCCCTCTTGAAAAGCAACCAAACAAAAAAAAAAAGAACAAGAAAAACAAAAAGCACTCATTTGAACATGCTATACGGTTACTGAGGTAAAATATCTCCAAGCTCTTTACTACATGTGGGGATCAGTGACGACTGTAGTATAAAGCAGTGTTTTTGCTGCAGTGATTTTTATCATATCTAGCCAATAGGCAACAAATGTGCACAATACTAATAGAGAAGCAGAATAGCTAAGGGACAATGAAAAGACAAATCCTTTATATCGTAAATCAAAGGCCTAAATTCTGGCACCCTAAACGCACACACCTAGCCATATATATCAATCAAATATGGTGCCAAGCAAAGTAGTCTGCTTCTGAATGTCTTTCTGTATTAGTTGACATCAGAGCTGGTCACTGTGCCTTCAAATGGCCTTCATATGAAGAATAGCTTCATGGAGATATGAAAGGCTCTGGAAATGAAAGAACTTGGCATTTGTGACCAACTCTGCAACTGTTTTGACAGAAATGTATTATTTGTGTGTTAACCTTGGTCATCAGTCTAAAATCCATGGAAATGTCTTGGTATGATGTAGTATAAACATAGTGCCATGGATGCAGTACGTTTATATGCATTGCTTTCAGCACCATGGAGAGCAGCCAGGGCACTGACCAGGCCATTCCTGAAGCTCCACATTCCTGTGTAATGTAGGAATGGCGTAAAAACAAGGCTGTATGAGCAAAATCCACAGGCACTGTGCAATTTAGTCCAGATGTTCATTTCATATCTTTATTAGACACCGATAAAGACAGGGCAGGTTGAGCTGCAACCTCACAGGTTCTCAGGAGAGTTAATGGTTATTTAATTCCAACTTACACTTTTACATTTACACTTTGCTCATTTGGCTGATGCTTTTCTGTTAAGCGTGTCAAAATTGACACAAGATACAATGAGGGTTAAGGGTCTTGCACAAGGATCCAGCAATGGCAGCTCAGTAGTGCTGGGATTTGAATTCACAACCATCCAATCAGTAGCCCGAAGCCTTAACCACTGAGCCTCGATGTCCCCACTCTGTAAAGAGAAAGCGTATGCTGCAGTGTTTTATATGGTCTGAGGAACCCTTAAAGGGTCTCGACTTAATCTATTTTCCAAGGGTGCAGCGCATGATACTAAATAAAATGTTTAACTGCAAATACGATAAACCCTTATAGATACCACCAGAGTAGAATTAATAAACTCCTCCATTCAGCTCAACATTATTTCTAGAATTGGAATTGAAAAGTGGGCTTAATTTCGATTGGTAAAAACATGCCAAGACCTTCTCTTTCACCTCAATCTAATCCAAACTGACACACAATTCACAAGTATTATAACAAACAAAGTTATTCGATTTTTGTTCAACTGTAAGAAGATACACACACTAAAACCTGCCCTGTCTTTTAACCTAAACTTTTTATAGTAATTGGCTTCTCCTTATGAGTTTACAGTTATGCACCGAATCCGACACCCAGATTATATTCTGCAAGTGTAGATCAATAAATGAAACAACTTTCCTATGAAACCATGGAAACTCTGATACGCACAAAACATGAGCATAGTGTAGATATAAATATATTAATAGCTTATATTGGTATCAGGTTACTGGGGCAGCAGGCACTGGACTGAATGTTCCTGAATTGAGGTTAATGAAAATGGACCATGTGCTGTCGTTCAAAACTGCGACGATGTCTTAAATCCAGCGATAACTGCTTATGTAGTAGACTAACTGGAGATTCAGGCATTTAAAATGGTGTCCCATGTAAAAAAAACTAACAAATCTAGAGCACCGGAACATTCGTCCCCTCAAGCGTTATATGTCCTTCAAAATATATGGGACAAACTGCTGTTCTAACTAATCCAAGATTACACTAGTGAGAATAAGAAGAAAAAAATGAAGGTGGTGGCGGAGTCACAGACCGTTCTAACAGTCGTTCATATGTATAAATTCTTAATAGGACATACACATCTGTGGCGTGCCTTTTAACTTTTGCTGTTCTTTTTTTTTTCTTTTCTTTCAAATAGTGAAGTGTACACTTTGTTGTCAACCAATTGCATGGAAATAGGTGTAACAACATTCTGGAAAGAGTAATCCATTTTCACTCCTTTGTCTAATATGTATGATCTTGGTTTGGGCCTTATTTTATTATTAACTGCAATAATCTATCAATGTGCACTATCCATTGATTATGCTAATCTCAAGGAGGCCATCGATAGAGCTAATTCCACATTAAACTGACCATGAACAGAGCTAATTTAACCTTGTGCAGAGTGAATTCAACCTTGAACCGAATTCACCTAGAGCTCATTCAACCTTGAACTGAATTCACCTAGAGCTCATTTAACCTTGAACTGAATTCACCTAGAGCTCATTTAACCTTGAACTGAATTCACCTAGAGCTAATTTAACCTTGACACTTGAACAGGCCAAACAGGTTAGAGAACAAGTTCTGCTCTTAAAGTCAGAGCTATGAAAGTTTAGAGGTCTGAAGTTTGGTAAACACACACCCGCACCCACACACACACAGAGGGAGAGAGGGAGAGAGAGAGAGAGAGAGAGAGACTAACCTCAGCAACATTACTGACCAAGACATTATCTGATGGATATTATTTCAGAACTGTGCTACATTCTGAACAAGAGATACTCCATTTGATTATTATTATTATTTTTTTAATGTATGCATTTGTATGAGAAAGAAAAAGAGCTGTTTATATCACTCACTTGTATCCCGAGTGGGCGTCAATGGCTAAAGGTGTGCCCACTTTAAACCCTGATGTTTTGATGCCAGTCTGTATTGTTAGGTATCATATTCCCACAGAACTACACTTAATGGGACGCCATCGATTCCGTTTCTTCAGGGGCACTAGGGTTATTTTTCATATGCAATGCTGTATAGATACATTCTATTTTTATACACATCAGGGCATGTGTTTTACAACATGGTGGTGTCAATGTGTGTGTGTGTGTGTGTATATAATATCTGTATTCTTGTAAGTGGTTTCTTAAAAAAAAAAAAAACAAGCAAAATGAGTGTTGCTGAAGCAAAAGTGCCATAATTTTAGTAGTCTTACTTATTTATTGATTGATTTCATGTATTTGTTAGAAAAGAAGACAAACAAGGATTGTAATTTCTATCCTCACCTCAATTATGTAGAAGAAAACATAATGGAGAAAGTTCCACAGATTTGATCCTGGCGGGATGTTAGTCAAATCTAAAGTAAACCCTACGGTAGACTCCAGCTGGATCGAGTCCCACATACCTGTTTTGGAAGCTAAGAATACTTAATTATTCAATGAACAGTTCAGGAACCAGGTTTTATGAAGTTAATGGTGTAATTTGTGCATATAGAGTTAGGTCCAAACGTCTGAGGCCACATTGACATTTTTATTTTCTTTTACTTAAAATTGGAAGTTTAAAGATTTTAGGATGAAATATTTAAAACAAAAGGAAGGAAATGTTCGATATCGTGAATATTTAATATTCAGTGTCCCTATTTAAATGGAAGCAAATGTGTGATATTGATCATGTTAACTGTTCTATACAAAAGGTCAGGTTTTCCTCATGCCTATTCTCTTCTATTGATGCACGTGTTCAGACGACACGCTGTTCTTGTTTTCTTGATCTAAAATGCATCAGCTCGAGTGCACGCCAAAATCATAAGAAACTCTTCTGTCAATGATAACATTTGTAATGAAAATTGTTGTATTAAATTAAAAAAAAAAAGAATGCAAAATAGAAGCATTTTTCACTGGTGGCCTCAGACTTTTGGACTTTTGGTACAAACCTTCAAATTTCTGGTCATTCTTTTCTCCTTAATACCTAGATCCTATCAGGCACTTCAAATGATCTTGGCTCCTTGAAAAAAAAGTTTTCTTGAAAAGTTAATTGGGTTCTACATAGAGCCAGTAAGGTTCGCCCACAGACCAGAAAACTAATATTTGTGTACTCTAGACATGATATAAGAGAAATCGTTTTTGGTCAAATGACCTCTTACTGTGGAAGTAAGGGTCCTGCTCATGTTGAGTGATGAAACCTACCAGCCCGTCTCGTAACAGCTAGAAGTCTGGCCAATTATCCATTTATGGTTCCAGAGTTAGTCTGAAGAATGTAAGTCTTAAGATTTTAAAGACTTGCTCAACTTTGATGATCTTCCATCAGATTCCCATCAATCCTGATTCATTCATCTATTCAACGCCAAAATCCAGAATTTGGTTTTACACTTAAACTGTAAAATGAACCACATTGTGATTGTTAACTCTGTGACTGTCACTGTATTTGGAAGCATTAATGTTTTCTCATCATTAGTGAGTTGTCCCATATATCCACATTCTGATTTAATAGATCAGGTCACCCTCAGGAAAGTGGGAATAGCGTTTTTGTGCAGGCTTTGGCTGCCTTCTTTCCACACGGTGTCCTAAAGGCTCCATCCCTCACTCTGGAGTGTCCTCTCAGAGTCAGACAGTGGACAGATGGATGTCCACCTCCTGCCACCTGCTCAGCATTGACCTGTCTAATCAGATAGCATTACAATCTCACAAGGAGGTGTACATGTGAGGCACTACAGTCTGTCCTAAAGATGGAAGAGGGCAGGGAAAGAAATAGCAAGAGGTTTATATACGTCAGGCTTGTGGTTTGTGGTCCGCCTGTGTGACGCTGTTGCTTGCATTTCCAAACAGGAAGAGAGGACGTTTGAAAGGCAGCACCCAATCACCCGGTTGCTCTATTATGCCTATATCTGGCCTTCCTAAAAATAGTGTCTAAAAATGTGATGTGTGAAATGTTAAATTTATCCCAGAGCACTTGAAATCCCCTTTCTGGTCCATTAAGCAGAGCTCATCTTCTTTCTTCAGAGAGTGACATTAGAGGAAGAAGACTTCCAGAAAGAGTGAATCATTAGTCAACTAGAAATAAACATAGATCTAATGTGACTATTACTTCCATAGATACGCACGTTAGTCCTGTTAGCAACCGATGTCCATTTCCAGCCAGTAACCTTTTCTTTTCTCTCTTCCACATGCATGGGGTGAAAATAGAAACCTTGTGAATGCAAAAATAATCAGCACAACAATGTATGTCATACAGGATAAACAAGTGAGCCGGTTGAGAATGATCACTGGTTTAAACAATACTGTGATGTAAACTATCAGTTAGCGTCTGTATTCTTTTTTTTAAAATTATTATTATTTGTTTCTCTCTTTGTATCGTGAATTCAAATTTGATGACAAGTACGATGCACTTTATGAGCGGGACATGCTCCACATTGTACTGTACATGTGGAATGTATCCCCCGAATTAAAATGATTTATTTTTTAATACTGTACATATACGATGAAAAAAGAAGTACATGAAGAAAATACTTTGTGAAATAAAACACAAGAACCACCTGACCTGCAAGCTCTGGGTTTTATGGTGTCTTGAGTGAAAGGACATGGGTGTGGGGATTTGTGTGAGAGATATATTTCCATCCTATTTAGTATGGGATATTAAGTACTGATTTTACTGTTGGGCATTAGGGGTTAGATTTTAGGGCTTAAGGGTTAAGTGTTCGAGTTTAAATGATGTATAGCGATACTTAATTAGAGTAAAGAATAAAACACTTTGTGTTGCTACAGGATAACAATCAATGAGGGGGAAGAGTTACTGTTACAACCCTGAAATTGATCAATTTCCTATAACAACACATCCCAAAGTGTGTAATTTATCAGTGAACAGCACTTTTTAACAATTTAGTTGCATTTAATGTTGTGGAATAGCAGCAAAACAACAACTGTTAACTTATAACAGCTATAAACAATCATATAAACCCTCATCAGCATCTCTCTCTCTCTCTCTCTCTCTCTCTCATCATCCTAATAATTATTTGTTTTTCTTTGTTAAACAACATGTTTTTTGTTTTTTTTAATCATTAGGCTTAGATTATGTGCTGCATCTGGCCTACAAGTCCCTGTGAATGAGCGGTTACTATAGAAATCTAGTAGAATGAGTGCATTAATATAAACCTGTGTTGTGATTTTTAGTAGTGCTGACACTATTGTTAAAGGAAATCAATCTACATCTGACTAATCAGATTAGAGAATTCAAGATAATTCTTGTATAAATTACTAATAAAAGACTGTGTGTGTGTGTGTGAGAGAGAGAGAGAGAGAGAGAGAGAGTGAGAGAGAGTGAGAGAAAGAGTGAGAGAGAGAGTAAGAGTGAGAGTGTGAGAGAGTGTGTGAGAGTGAGACAGAATGAGTGTGCGAGAGTGAGAGAGTGAGACAGAATGAGTGTGCGAGAGTGAGAGAGAGTGAGTGAGAGTGTGAGAGAGTGAGACAGAGAATGAGTGTGCGAGAGTGAGAGAGTGAGACAGAATGAGTGTGCGAGAGTGAGAGAGAGAGTGAGAGAAAGTGAGTGAGAGTGTGAGAGAGAGAATGAGTGTGCGAGAGTGAGAGAGTGAGACAGAATGAGTGTGCGAGAGTGAGAGAGAGAGTGATACAGAATGAGTGTGCGAGAGTGAGAGAGAGAGTGTGAGTGAGAGTGTGAGAGAGTGTGTGAGAGTGAGACAGAGAATGAGTGTGCGAGAGTGAGAGAGTGAGACAGAATGAGTGTGCGAGAGTGAGAGAGAGTGAGTGAGTGTGAGAGAGTGTGTGAGAGTGAGAGAGAATGAGTGTGCGAGAGTGAGAGAGAGTGAGTGAGAGTGTGAGAGAGAGAATGAGTGTGTGAGAGTGAGAAGGTGTGAAAGTGAGAGAGTGAGAGTGAGTGAGAGAGATTGAAATAGTGAGAGAGGTTGAGAGTGAGGGAGACTGAGAGAGAGAGAGAGAGAGTGAGAGTGAGAGAGAGTAAGAGAGAGAGAGAGAGAGTGCGAGAGTGAGAGATGTATGTACACCCCAGCTCAGGTTGATCTTAAAAGGTCCAAACATGAATAATTGAAGTGTTCCGGTTTACATAACCTGCAATGTAGGTAGCAATTCACCAAAACTCCTACACACTCCAGCGTCAGTGCTCACGATCTCCGCATCTACCAAACTACCAGTGTCCAAACTGTGCTTTAACCACCTGGAGACAGCTCACATTACAGCTTTAACATTGCAGCATGTGAAATTCATAGTAAAAGTTTCCCTGTATAGACATAGTGATACAAGTTTGCAAGTTTTTTGCAGCCAGGGACCCCATAAACTGTCAAATCCATTCCACAATCACCCTCAGCTTGCATTTAGCTCAGGAACAGTATTGAAATTTGCCAAAAAAATATTTCATGGAGCCCTAAAGCTTTTATTCCTGGTTTCTCCTCCAATGTTGGTGCTTGGTCCCCTAAAAATAATCACTTGATCATGTGGGTTGTGATCTCCACCAGTGTAGAAACGTAATAAAACAGCACGGATCATCTGGTTATGCTTCACACACCCCCCTCTGAGAGCCACTACACTGAGACAACAGGAGGAGATCTAGACTTTAGACATTTACTGAGTTTACCTGCAGTTTATTTGTTGTTCGGTTGTAGACAGCAAATCTCACGTGCGTCATTGCTTCACCTCTAGATCTGACTCACACACAGGACACAGAGGCTGAGCTCTATGACTATGCCCTACTCCCTCTGGAGACCCCACACTATACAACTCTGAAAAGTCCCTTCGTGTGAGTGCCAGATTCACTGCCACTGGGGATGTTTGTATTCGCACTATTACTGACACTTATTTGTATAGCGCTTTTTACAACAGACATTGTCTCAAAGCAGCTTTACAGGAATATAAACACAGTATATACATAGTAAAGGTGAGAAATTATCCCGACTGAGCAAGACACTGAGTGGCGACAATGGTATGGAAAAACTCCCTAAGATGTTAAGAGGAAGAAACCTTGAGAGGAACCAGACTCAGAAGGGAACCCATCCTCATCTGGGTCACAACAGATATTATTAAAGAGATTATTATTGATTTATATGTAATCTGTTTGGCTTTGAAAAGCCTTTGTCCCAGCAGTCTGGATTTGGAGTAGATGAGAGCTCCATCCAGAAGTAGGACCTCCGAGACCGCTCATGCAGGTCCGGAGAGCAGAAAGGACGAGGATTTCCAACATCTCCATAAACTCATGTGTAGCTCGGCAGAAGGATGGAAGAATTCATGGAATAAGGGTTGATCAAGTTATATTCTGAATGGATTTGAGTTGGATGAATGCCATGTCTTACTGTACAACAAAAGTTCTTCTGTACCAGCTGGCACTTTTCCACACAGCAATAAATTGATATTAGACATTCACTTTTGTGGGAAGAAGACTTTTAAGCCAGGTGCCGATGGAGCTAGAAGAGGGCCTCAGGAAGGGAGTGTGGTTCAAGGACAGGACACACAGGCCTGAGTGAAGCCATCTTCATGTAGAAAGGAAGAAACCTTGTCCTCATTAAACCCTTTCTAAAAAAAAACAACTAACTGCACGTGTTCCACAAATTTAAGATAACATATAGACATGAATGATTAATTAAGGCCTTAGAGATTGGTCTGTTCTAAAAAGCAAAAGCTGAATGCCACACCTAGGGATAATGTTACTGCTTTAGGGAGGTGTATAATGACATGTTCTGTATGTATACCGGGCTGGCTGCAGACAGACCTTTGTTGGTTTCCAATAAAGTTTATTTACTTTTTGACATCCACTAAACTCTCTGAAGTCTTTTACTTTGCTTAAAATGGTAGACTTTTAGCTTCAACAGGAGCAAAGAGTTCATTAACTGCAGCACTATTTTCCACTGGTTTATCGAGTTAGGATAAAATAATGAAAGTGACTAGCTGGAGACCCTCAACTCACAAGAAATGATCGAATTAGCCACAAACATTTCAGTGGATGTTCAGTGTTTACAGCAAAAACACAGCAGACCAAACCATTACACAAAACAGGAAACAATATTAACTCATCTTACATCAAACGAATGTATAAACTGTTTTATTTTGCTTGTCAGTGGACTATTAAACACTCCTGAGCCGGAGAAGGACAGGGACAGCTCCCCCTCTCGAAATGACATTTGGACTTGATCAACATTTCATCTAGCCAGTCTGTTAGCACTGTTTCTTTTTTTTTTTACTTCTTCACAAAAACTGCTAAAAGAATCTGGCAATAAAGTCTAATCTCTTCTTGCCTTCAAAAACCTTGAGACTCAGAAGATTTTACTTTTGCTGAAGAAGATTCCACGACAGTGTTCTCTTTATAAACGACTTGTTTTGACAGGCCCTTTGAAGTAAATATATTTCATCACAATTTTGGAACGATGATAAAATTGGCTGCCCCTGGAATTTCCCGTCGAAGTGCACTACATAGAGATCATTAGTTCGGAGAGGTGTACAGCGACGAGAACTGCACTGAGCATAGTGAGTGAGTGAGTGAGTGAGAGAGAGAGATTGAAATAGTGAGAGAGAGTGAGAGAGACAGAGAGAGAGAGAGAGAGAGAGAC
>JAFFST010041832.1:2157-17157 GCA_022414735.1 Noturus placidus | reverse complement strand
ATATCCTGCTCCAGGAAAAAGGCCCTGATGCACCTGGCCCACACCCACCTACTCGGCAGCCACCTCAAGGCCAACAAACAGTGCCCCATTGACCACCCCCGTGCCCCTCAGTCCTCTCCCCATTATTGGCATATCCTTCGAGAGGTTGGGCATGGATCTGGTAGGGCCACTCCAAAAGCCTGCCCAGGACCACGAATACATCCTTCGTGATCCTCGATTACACCACCAGGTACCCCGAGGTAGACCCCTTTAAAAAGCAAACTCCTGGAACATCCTGTTCAGCTGCGTGAGGATCCCCAAAGACATCTTTACTGACCAAGGTACATCATTCGTGTCTAAGTTAATGGGTGATCTGTGTCGGCTGTTGCATGTGAAACACCTACGGACCTTTGTTTACCACCCACAGACTGATGGCCTAGTGGAATGTTTCAACACCCAAGCATCACCTCAGAGAAGTCCTCAAGAGCTTCTGGAAAGCTGCCTGACCACATACCCAAAGAAATGTTAGCTGGAACTGACAGAGGCCCAGTGCCTGGTATACCACATCAGCTGAGGGCTGCTTAAGCCCCAAGAGAAGAAGCTAGAAGTGGTGGGGGACTACCCTTTGCTAACATCCAAGAAACAGGTGGGCTGTTTAGGGTTGGTGGGTTACTATCATTGCTTTGTTCCTAACTTCAATTCTTTAGCTCCCCCCCCCCAGATCTCACTAAGAAGGGCCAACCAGACCGGGTGCGCTGGACCGAGGAAACAGAGCAGGCATTCCAGACTTGCTACCCTTCAACATTTACACGGATGCCTTCTAGTCAGGACTAGGGGCCATCCTGTCTCAAACCTTCCATGGTGAAAAGCACCCAGTCCGATAGATAGATAGATAGATCGATAGATAGATAGATAAGGTACTTTATTAATCCACCAGGGGGAAAATCAAGAAACACCTTCCTGCACATCAGCAGGAAGCTAAACCTGGCCAAACATAAGTATGATGCCATGTAGCAAGAAGCCCTCACCATCAAAAGGGCCATCGAGGAACTGCGCTACTACTTGGTGGGCCAATATTTCACCCGGGCCATGCCTCCCTGCAATAGATGGCCTGGGGTAAAGACATAAGCACCAGGGTGACCAGGTGGTTCCTTGTACTACAGGATTTCTTCTTCTAAGCCTAGCACTGGATGGGGGTCCAGCACGATAATGCAGACAGCCTCTCAAGAAGGTATAGCCTCTGGATCAAACGCATGCCAGCAGTAGGCTTGGAGCTGAGGGGGGCACTGTGATGATGAGTCTGCAGTCCACACACACAACATGAAGCGCGCTCCCCGCGCAACTCCTGGCCGATTGTGTTGGACAGCAAGAGCACACACGGAAGCAAGGCAGGGTGGCAGAAACACACACGGCTGGCGAACAATGAGTGGACCAGCTTCTCTCTACCATGGCCCTGACCCTACATGGTCTCCACTGTGGCTCTTTTGTCCTGCCTTGTGGCAGCTCTAGCCCCCTCGTCACACCCCTCACTAGCAAGACAGCAACTTCACTCCTCTGCCTTGCACTTACACTCCTGTTCCTAGCCTTTAATAAATAACACTTGTTTGGGCTGAGGTTGTGCCCAAAACTGTGCTATGATATAGGGCATGTATAGTGAGCCCTCTAGGCAGACACTGGGAGGACAGATTTTGTGTGAAACATGAGTCATAAAACATGTCTTGGTTTTCAACCTCAGCTTCATCCAATTGCTCCAGCATATTTCCTTACAAACGATAGCAATACAAAATATGCAGCCTTGTTTTAATGGCCATGTTTGAATTCCTGTGATAAAATCTCTCTCATCCAGAAAGCAGTGAAGCACAGCTATCTATAAGGTCCCTTATTTAAAAGATAGTCATGCTTTGCTGGCTTCAAAAGAGCAATATCTCTTGTTGATTAAAGCGGGCTTCTGGCCGTCTCACTTTAAGATTACGTTTCTAAATTACGTTGGCAGCACGATGAAATAATGTGAAGGGAAACTCTCTAGTAGCATATTAATGCATGGAAAATCCAGCACAAGGGTTTTAATACAGGAGGAACACGCAGATGTTTTATCACACACAAATGAACACTTAAACGAAAACAGTGTGTGGATCAGACTTGCAGAAAGTCTCTAGCGTCCCCAGTTGCTGTAGATGTTCAGGTTTGAACCACAAGACACAATTAAAACTATAATAAATTTTTATAATAAGAATAATTTACACAAATGAACCAGTTCAAAAGTTCAAAATACGCTCGATTCTTAATACTCCATGTTGTTACCTGGATGATCAACGACTGTGTTTATGTTCTGTGAGAGTTCTTCACAAGTCCCTTGTTTGTCCTGAGAAGTTAAACTGCCCACTGTTCTTCTGAAAAATCCTCCAGGTCCTACACATTCTTAAGTTTTCCAGCATCTTCTGCATATTTGACCCCTTTCCAACAGCGGCTATATGATGTTAAGTTCCATCTTTTCACTCCAAGGACGACCGAGGAACTCATACACGACTATTACAAAAGGTACAAACGTTCACTGATGCTAAAGAAGGCAACATGATATTGTACATTAAAAGCCAGGGAGGTGCTCAGGACAAACGAGAGACTCGTGTTCATACTTTTCTTGAAGGTTATTAACATTGAACTAATCACATTTCCAAGAAGAAAAAAAATAGTGTTACACATTGTGTAGACCTTCAAGGTACTCGTTACAAATCTCTAAGGTCTCTTCTCCTCTCATCCAGTCGATCGAATGGGCTCAGGTTAGCATCCATGCAGAAAGAACTATCAAGAATCATGACATTTTGTTATCTATTGTGAGCTCATGCTACACAATGTAGCTAGAATATAGCTATCTGTGTGTGTTTGAAGATGGATAAGCCACCGGACTGCAGTGTTGAACTTGAGCGCAGAGGCCCTACTTCAAGAAAATGGTTCAGTATGCTGTAGTAAGCAAAAAATCCATCCATCCATGGTCACAGGGAAACCTCAAGTCTATCCCGGAGCATGGGGTACAGGGTGGGGTACACCCTGGACAGGGTGCCAATCCATCACAGGGCACAATCACATACACACTCACACACATTGGACACGCCAATCAGTCTACCATGCATGTCTTTGTACTGGTGGAGGAAACCGGAGTACTGGGAGGAAACCCTTGCAGCACGGGAAGAACATGCAAACTCCACACACACGGTAGTGGTGGGAATCGAACCGCCAACCCTGGAGGTGTGAGGCAAACATGCTAACCACCTTGCGCCCTACTAAGCAAAGAATCGTTCATATAAAATGAGGTGTGAGGTCGAGAAAGCATGCTGAACAGTTTCACTAATTAGTTAATATATGAACACATTAATTGACTTTGCTAACGCAAGATTAGACTAGCATTGATTCCAGTAGCTAACGTAATCGGCTAGGCAGCCAGTCAAATTCTAGCTAAGGGTAAGTCACGGATGACTTACTTAATTTCATCAGATAAATATATTACATTCGTAATTGTCACGCTGGGTTGAATGAGGCGGAAACAGGCGCAGACTGGCTTTCGCTGATTTATTGGGTATATTCTCAGGTCAACACAAACAAAGCAAATACCAGCACGAGACTCAGAAAAAGGGCTAGGAACAAAAATACTTCAGCTAAGAAAACATGAAAACAAAACCTGCTTCTCAGGCACATAAACGAGGAATAAAGCCTACTTCTCCGGCTAATTACCTAAGCACTGTGACAGGCGTCTAAATCTACTCACACACAACGAAAGCCCAAAACTCTGTGCTCTACTAGCACTATATATACAACCCCCGTGTTTGTTAACCAAAACAAGGCACAGGTGCCAGAATCCATGTGACCCTGAGTGAACCCACGTGACCAGCAGTGGCTGCTGGGAGATGGAGTCCACCGGCACACTGAGGATAGTCACTGCCAGTGTTCGGCCACCAGAGGGCGCCAGATCCAGCCATGGTGCAGTGCCACAGCTGGCCAACAGGGGGATTCGTGACAGTAATAGTTGATTACATCTATATCTATCTATCTCTCTCTCATATATATAGATAGATAGATAGATAGATAGATAGATAGATAGATAGATAGATAGATAGATAGATAGATAGATATAAGAGAGAGAGGCGTGTGGTGGCTTAGTGGTTAGCACGTCCGCCTCACACCTCCAGGGTCGGGGGTTTGAGTCCCGCCAGGGCCGTGTGTGCGGAGTTTGCATGTTCTCCCCGTGTGTCGGGGGTTTCCTCCGGGTACTCCAGTTTCCTCCCCCAGTCCAAAAGACATGCATGGTAGGCTGATTGGCGTGTCCGTAGTGTGTGTATGTGATTGTACCCTGCGATGGACTGGCACCCTGTCCAGGGTGTACCCCGCCTTGTACCCGATCCCTCCTGGGATAGGCTCCAGGTTCCCCGTGACCCTGAAAAGGAGTAAGCGGTTGAAGATGGATGGATGGACCAGACCACCTGTGGTTTTATTCAGCATATTTCCTCATCTTCACTGAAATGAATTCATTGCTACAGCACTACCAAGCATAAACAGTATTTAGCTTCTAGAGACAAAACACATAGCATTTAATTGAAGCATAACTCTACTGTAGCTCAGACACACACAAACACACACCACCTGCTGTATCTCTGGCAGCATAATTAGACAGAATTATATAGTTCTTCATGCAACCCTTGGTGTGAAATTCGATATATTAAAAAACCTTTAAGAGGAACTGAAACGCTGTCACACTGACGTCAATTCACAGCAAAATCTTGCCCGTGTTAGCCACACTGGAAATGTCATCTACTGAGAGGACCATAAGCAGATGTTAAGAGGCCAGGGGACGGATTTGCGTCACGCTGGAGCATAACCCATTCCTGGCTCTGTGCGTTGTTTTTGTAATCAAAGCTAAAGTCTGGCGCTGAAACGCTCCGTTGCGTTTTCAGGCCTTTGATATTCTGTCCAGCATGCAGGCTTTTGAACATTCAGCACATTTCTCACCTATTTATCACTGTCGAATAAACGGTTGGCCAAAAGGCAGAGTCATAACCGGATCTGCAGCCAAACTCTCAGCCTAATAAGTCTCTTTGGTGGATTTATGAATCAGCTATATTCACGAACTTATAGAATTTGACAACCCCAATTCCGAAAAAGTTGGGACATGATGGAAAACGCTCATAAAAACAAAAAGGGGTGATTAGTATCTGTACTTTGAGTTATATTTAAACAAAAAAAAAACGTATAAAGACACATTATTTGATGTTTTATCTAATCAAATGCATAGTTTTTTTTTTTGAAGGTAAACATTTATTTTGAAATTGATGCACGCAATACGTAGCAAAAAATTTGGGACAGGGGCGATTTAGGACTAATAGCGATGTGAGAAGTTGAAATAAGAAGGTGATGTGAAACAGATGAGGCAATCGACTAATCAAAGTATATAAGGAGTGTCCAAAAATAAAATGGCCTAGTCCTTTAAGAGCGAGGACGGGTTGAGGCTCGCCGATCTACCAACAGATGTGTCAGTGAATAATCCAACACTTTCAGAAGAACATTCCCCAAAGACCAATCGGGAGGATTTTGGGCGTTTCACCTTCTACAGTGCAGAGTATAATTAAAATATTCAAGGAATCCGGTCAAATCTCGGTGTGTAAAGGACGAGACCGAAAAGCACCTGCGTCTGTAATGGAGATCCAGACATGGGCTTGGGAATACCTTGGTGAACCTAGTGTGATTGTGTCGAGAGTTCGCATTTGACTACTCTGTCACATTACCTCTGTGTTGATGTTTGCACATTTCAGGAACCTGCTCCAAGTGAAACATCTGATGTTTACATTACATTTATTCATTTAGCAGACGCTTTTATCCAAAGCGACTTACAAATGAGACACACTCACACACCAATGGTAGCAGAGCTGCATGCAAGGTGCTAGCTTGCCATCGGGGGCAACTTAGGGTTCAGTGTCTTGCCCAAGGACACTTCGTCATGGGATCACCCGGGCCGGGATTCGAACCACCAACCCTACGATTAGTGGATTAATGGATTAGTGGACAACCCGATGGACCCTGATGTTGATGTTGATGGCACAGATTTTTAATTGGCCACCAGATGGCGGACCTGAATCATTCATATCTGAAGTCAGACTGAGAGTATTCTTGTTTACCTGTTTACTATATACTATCAATTCATTTCCCAGAATCAAGATGAACGAGCAGACGTTTAAAGAGTCTCCATAAGTTTAAAGTCCTTCCTTCAAGTTTCTTTGTTCTTTCGATCCATGCTTCTCCTAATTAGGAGAAATGACGCCGTCGATGTGGCTAGAACGTGATATCAATTGTTCATCCTTAGAGGGAAAACTCCAACGTTTTATAACTTCATCTCTATCACCTACATGTGGAGCGTGTGTGTGCGTGTGTGATTATAACAGACAATAATTCCGACATGTTTCCATGTCCTGAGACAAAGAATTGAAAATCACTTGACCTAAAATGTGGTTCTGGGCAGTTGTGAACATTTGTGAATAAAACTTTATTTAAAGTACTTGAAAATATGTCAATTCTTGTCTGTGGTGATTATACATAGCCTATACAGTAGTCTGAAACATTCTGGAGTATTCCTTTAAGAATATTGTATGTGCATTGTACAAGGTATACTGTCCGGGGAAAATGTTTCACAATTAAAGTCCAATTTTGACATTTTACATTTATTCATTTAGCAGACGCTTTTATCCAAAGCGACTTACAAATGAGATACACTCACACACCAATGGTAGCAGAGCTGCATGCAAGGTGCTAGCTTGCCATCGGGGGCAACTTAGGGTTCAGTGTCTTGCCCAAGGACACTTCGGCATGGGATCACCCGGGCCGGGATTCGAACCACCAACCCTACGATTAGTGGATTAGTGGACAACCCGCTCTACCAACTGAGCCGCATTTTCTATGGTATAACGTTCTGCAGACTTTCCCGCACTGAAATATATGTTTCTTTCAATCACAAGTTCTTCCATTTTAGCATCTGGTTTACAAAAGATTAGAAAATGACATTGGCACAGGAGCATCATGGGCATTTTGACAGCCGGTACCTGATCACAAACTGATTTGATTAGACTTGATCAGACAAAGGGTGCATGGAGGCTTAGTGGTTAGCACATTTGCCATGCACTTCAGGGGTTAGGGGTTCGAATCCTGCCTTCACCCTGTGTGTGTGGAGTTTTTCCGGGTGCTTCAGGGTTTCTTCTCCCATTGTAATGACTGATTATCACTTCCAAAATGTCCATAATGTGTGATGGATTGGCATCCATGTGGGCGGCTGTGGTAGAGCGGGTTGTCCACTAATCGTAAGGTTGGCGGTTCGATTCCCGGGCCGGATGACTCCACTTACTGAAGTGTCCTTGGGCGAGACACTGAACCCTAAGTTGCTCCCGATAGTAAGCTAGTGCCTTGCATGGCAGCTCTGCTACCATTGGTGTGTGTGTGACACAGTGTAAAGCGCTTTGGATTAAAGCGCTATATAAGTGCACCATTTATCCCATCCATGGCGTCCCCGAAATTCCCTGGGATAGGTTCCAGGCACCCCTGTGACTACGATCATGTACCCTACCCCTAGAACTCCTGGTTCCATAAAATCTTGTGCATGACTCCATTGTCCATTGTGTTGCTATCGCTCTGTCTCCTGTCCTTATCAGCACGCCTCAGTGTGTACGAGTGTACAGTATATCATATGATCTTTTGTCTGAGTGTTTTCTGTAAAGGCACGTGTGCGTGAGGGGGAGAAAAACATCACTGAGTCATCACTTACCGCTCAGTCTCCAAAGCAATGCGTCTGGCACATGCAGCAACACAGCGCACAGCGCTTTGTGAGAAGCCGGGAAAGCTTTGAGGGAAACCGGGTCATTGCACAAAACGCACGCCTAATGACGTGACGTCTTGGTTAATTGCGTGTGACGAGCGCTAAACCTAAACAAACCCAAGTAAAAGCAATGCTGGGCCTCGGGGAAAGGTGTTGATGTTGTGGAAACACCTGCAATAACTTATTAAAAGCTGGAGATTGTAAAGATATGCAGCGGAGATTTCGCAAGCAAGAGCCTGGATTTGGTTAATTTATAATCGAGTCTGCACTAGTGACCGTTTAATTCCCAGAACCACCAAATAAAAATAAATAAATCACAGCTGGACCCTCGTGCAAGTCCACTAAACTCCCACTGAATGGCTGGTTCTGATTATACACATTCATATTTGGGCCATTCTTTTCAACACTGAATCTAAGAAAACATGCATTTAAACATTCCAAAATAAGTGTTCACCCATCTCAAGGAACAATTATCTTTTAGCTGCAGAACCTCATTGCTGTGAAGCTGTAGCTAGCTAACTAGCATTCTTAGTTAATGTTATTAATCAACAGATTTGTGATTTTTTTACTATTATTTATTTATTTATTTATTTATTTTCGACAGGTCTGTTGAATACATTTGAATACAAGTTTGTCACAACACAAATTGTGTCTCTGAAACAAAAAGCTCACTTAATCGTATGAATTTGCTTTAAGTGAAGCAGTGAATTAGCCAGAATGGCAATTCTTCCAATCTATGTTATCTTTACAATGAAGATGGTGTAGAGAAAGTTCCAAGTGGACATATAACATGCCATATACTGTAGTTTGGTTCGATTCAAATGATCTTCGACCCGACCGTGTTCAGAACAGTCATTCGGACAAGAACCGAATCTGCTGAATAAATTATCCATCCGCTTACTCCTTTTTCAGTGTCACGGGGAACCTGGAGCCTATCCCAGGAGGCATCGGGCACAAGGCGGGGTACACCCTGGACAGGGTGCCAGTCCATCACAGGGCACAATCACATACACATTCATTCACTACGGACACTTTAGACACGCCAATCAGTCTACCATGCATGTGTTTGGACTGGGGGAGGAAAACGGAGAACCCGGAGAAAATCTCCAACACACGGGGAGAACATGCAAACTCCGCACACACATGGCCCTGTCAGGACTCGAACCCCCGACCCTGGAGGTGTGAGGCGGACGTGCTAACCACTAAGCCACCGGCACAAACTTTGTTGCATAGCCTCAGGTCATGGTCCTGAAGATGCCTACCTAGCTTTGACACTGTCACTTCCTATTTGGCAACTTTGCTGACAGATTTGTTGGAGGCAAACTGCCATTAGAGGCAAACTGTTTGAAGTATTCAAAATTCTTTTGATACCGTTTGTGAGGCTTACTCCGTAAATGATGTGTGCCAAAGCTGTTGATGATTGGACAAAATTTGTACGAGGAGACGCAAAAAAATATATATTTTTGACAAAATCCAAGATGGTGGAAATTGACATCATAGTGTGTTGAACTTGTCTCGATCAAATTAATCCGGGGATGTCTGGCTTTTAAATTTAGGATACATGGTTCAGAGACTATGATAAACGTACTTCCTAAAGTGGGTCAAAATGTACGCAGTGGTGGTGCGGTAAAGCATTCGCAGCACTTTGCCCAAATTTGGTCAGAATACTCCTTAGACCATCCCCAATCAGTGGGCCAAATTTCACAACTTTTTACCAAATGGTTCCCTGGGCTGCCATATGCAAACTAACCAGAAGAAGAAGAAGAAGAAGAAAAGGTAGAAAAACAATATGGTGACTGCACACCTTCAGTGTTTGGCCCCCTAATTAACAATGCCACAGCCATTCATGAGCAGGAGCCAAGGGTACAAAATTGGCCATCCTCTTTGGGTGGGAGGAGCATACTCTCTCTTCCTTGTCAATCACAGTGACACAAACCATTCATAGGCATGTGTGAGCTCATGTATGTGGAAGAGGGTAGATAGCGCAGGGCAGGTAGCTGTCTTCAGGTGTCTCACGGGAAGCATGGTTAGCTTTCACCTTCCCTTTGTCATATGATAGGAGAAAGTTAGCTAGTTGTCAGGAATTGGTAGGTAAGGGAGAACTCGGGAGAAAATGAGGAAAAAATCCAAGAAAAAGAACGTCCTGGACTATTTTTTTTTTATCAGGAACTAGATTCCTGTAAATTTGTCCTACAGAAATATGAACTTGAAACGACACAGGTTTTATCGAATCTCCACATACTCCGTGACTTCTGCAGTTGCTCATCAATGTGGTTTATACTGTCAGCTTTAAATTGACACCCTCTGCATTTTTTCCGTATAAGAATGAAACCATTGATAACATTCAACAGCTTCCACAATCTAATTCGCTTTGTGAGCGTTCTTCCATTTGACTGGAAACCAGACTTGACAGAGATCCACCGGGAATCTTTCAGCCCTGCGAACAGCTGCGAAAACAACACGCCCATCTCTGGGTTTATTGGACAAATAAACAAACAAATAGCCAGACCATACGGTCTGACCAGCTGCCTGTCATCTGGTGCTTTGGTGGAAAACCTCAAAGCTTCTCAGGCCTACTGGAGTCTGAAAGAGAAATTCAGAATCCCAATTCAGAAACCACACTGGCTTCAGCAAAATATCGGTTCCATCTAATCTGTCCTGTCTTTCACAAATACTCCTTTAGTGTGACATTCAGCTCATAATCCGGTTGAAAACTTCGTCATCAGCAATAGTACACCTTGGGATCCCAGCTGTTAATAAATACGTTTATTTTGGAGACATCCATCCATCCATCCATCCATCCATCTTCAACCGCTTACTCGTTTATCAGGGTCACGGGGAACCTGGAGTCTATCCCAGGAGGCATCGGGCACAAGGCGGGGTACACCCTGGACAGGGTGCCAGTCCATCGCAGGGCACACTCACATACACTCACACACATTCATACACTATTTTGGAGACAATTCCACCGATCTTGAATAGAAATTCTACACAAAACCTTACATTTGCCACATTAAAAACATCCACATTATTTCTATTGCTTATTTGTATTACTTAGTTTTACGATTGAACCATTTTCGTTTGATTTTATTTCTCAGTGATTCTTTTCTTTAAGTATTATTAAAAAAAAATTGGCTTGACATAAGTACTACTTATTCCTGTTTGCTTTGGTGTGAAAAACTTTGCACCCCCATGCCCACATCTCTATTTCGCCATTTATCTACCAAAACTATCATTCCAAGACAAAAATCCAAATCATCAGGCAAAAAAAAAAAGAAAAGAAAAACATCTTCTCATGTGATATTATCTAATGACTTGTATACGGTTTGATTGAATAACCTTGTCATATCGCATTCAGAAACCTTTGAGGTGAAATCTCTGAAACCTAACATACTACTTAATTGTCTCAGTGTTTTTCCCTTTTATCCCAAGGGTGTACAAACTTTTGCATTCAACTATATTTATCTAGATATCCAGCTCTATCTTTTGTATAACTCAAAACGTTCGTGTCGATTGTCATGCAACGATATGATCATGTATGTTCCTCTATGTTTCCCTGTCGACACTGTTATCGTCATATCAGCCATCAGAACAATAACAGAACATTTTCCACTTATCTTACCATGATGTCTCGGTCAGCAGAAACCCGACAGCATGCTGGTACCGTGTCCTACAGACCTCAGACTCACTCTGTCATCAAGATCCACTTTACAGTCTCAAATAACCATGACTACAGCGCACCCGTCACAGCACGGTGTTTACTTTAGCTTAGCCTCAATAACCTTCAAGCAACACTGGCATAATAAAACTAGCAACTCTTTATTCTCTTTGACACCTCGGCGATTGACGCCCGAACCAATAAAACGTTTCAAACATGCACGCAGCTTCAAAGACTCAAGTGAGAGAATTGTATTCGGACTTTTTCATCTCGGATGACTCTGCGGGTCCAGACTCACTTTTCTCACTCTCAAATCTCTCTTTAAAACTTTCCCAGGTTGGAAAGTTTAAAGCTCCGGCTTTAACATCTGACTGTTATAAAGCGCTGACACTGGAGACTCCTTCCATAATAGGGCGGCTGTGTCTCAGTCGGTAGAGCGGCTTGTCCACTAATCCACTAATCGTAGGGTTGGTGGTTCGAATCCCGGCCCGGGTGATCCCATGCCGAAGTGTCCTTGGGCAAGACACTGAACCCTAAGTTGCCCCCGATGGCAAGCTAGCACCTTGCATGCAGCTCTGCTACCATTGGTGTGTGAGTGTGTCTCATTTGTAAGTCGCTTTGGATAAAAGCGTCTGCTAAATGTTAAAAGTTATACCATATCAATAATTATAAACAGTTTTTTTCATCACCAGAGGTTGTTGGTGATGTTAGTAGTTGTTGTTTTGGGTTTTTCTTCACAGCTCTCACAGTGTTCTTGGAAGACATCTTTTTGATATACATGCATATACATATGATAGACGTATCATTTTTGGAATAGTCGCAGAGCTTAGATGTAGGCTCACATAGATGCATCAATTATTATTATTGAAGCTAATAACTTATGTTAAATAAAGTTGTGTGTGAGGATGTATTGTGGCATGAACGTATTTGTAGCTACTTCCTACGAACCATTGTGGAAAAACTGGGAAAGCTTCATGGAATTATGTCCCGGGGCTACAATCGGCCGTGTTTTCCTTGCGAAATGAACCCGCTCTCTCAAGGAATTCGTACAAATATGAGGGCGTATTTTGTTTGGATTAAACACAAGTTGGGCGCATGGTGGCTTAGTGGTTAGGGCCGTGTGTGTGTGTGTGTGTGTGTGTGTGTGTGTGTGTGTGTGTGGAGTCTGCATGTTCTCCCCGTGTGTCAGGGGTTTTCTCCGGGTACTCTGGTGTGTATGTGATTGTGCCCTGCGATGGACTGGTACCCTGTCCAGGGTGTACCCCGCCTTGTGCCCCATGCCTTCTGGGATAGACTCCAGGTTCCCCGTGACACTGAAAAGGAGTAAGCGGTTGAAGATGGATGGATGGATGGAAACACAAGTCGTTGTGAGAAAGTAACAAACGCTAACCTTGTCCTTAACCCTACCCATCACCACCGTAATGTTTCCTGACAACAGAGTTGAATGAAATACGAATGTTTCTGATTGACATCTGTGGAAATGTCGAAATGCGCCCAATTTGAAGAACGTCAAGTCACTGACCCCGCCTTTAAACATTTAATCTGATTAAATATTACATCTTGTTTCAAAAACATAACACCGGACGCTAATTGTGTTTCACTAATTGTGTTTGAACAGCCGAGTGTTTGTACTTCTCGCTTCCTCCTCTACCTTCGCCACAGAACCAGAAACTCATTTGCAACCAGACACACATTTTCATGACAGAGTGTATAATCCTTTATGAAATCTGTAAACACACACACACACACACACATAAAAGAGACAGTGCACTGGAACACACTGTGAAGTTCCATAATCTGTCACATAAACAAACGAGCATGTAGACTAAACTCATGCGGCTAGTCTGGCATGTGGGCAGCGAGATCAAGATGGAGGATGTAGAGAGGAGGTGCATGCAAATTGTATGTATGTATATATATATATATATATATGTGTGTGTGTGTGTGTGTGTGTGTGTGTGTGTGTGTGTGGGTGTGTGGGTGTGTGTGTGTGTGTGTGTGTGTTGGGCGGGGCATGTTATTATATCCTAATGGGGACCAAATGTCCCTTCAAGGACAGGAGTTTTGACACTGTAGGGACATTTGGCTGGTCCCCACAAGGACATTAATTGTGCATTAATGATTATGTGTATTGAAGGTCCTCAGAAGGATAGTATGATACATGTGTGTGTGTGTGTGTGTGTGTGTGTGGGTGTATGCTTGAGCATTTCTGGTTCAGTTGTGTTTGTCTAGTGGCCAGCGCAGTAACTCAATACGGCTGTGGATCAGAGAGGCACCACGGTGTTCCTTTAATCCGACAGCTCCGACTGAAGGTCACGGGTTGAAACCCAGCTAAAGCCTCGCATAGAGCCTCATTTACATGACTAATGTAAAGAAGTGTGTGTGTGTGTGTGTGTGTGTGTGTGTGTGTGTGTGTGTGTGTGTGTGTAACATAGACGACAGTTCCCACAATGACTTCTGGATCTTCCTGGTTTAAATCATTTCCCTGCTTATCTGTGTGTGTGTGTGTGTGTGTGTGTGTGTGTTTGTGTTTGGCTCCCTCTCTTTCTTCCTGGTTTTTGTGTTGCGACTCTGATGCATGAAATCGATAAGCGCTCCGCTCTTTTTACTCGTCTCAATGCGACTTACGTTCCCTTTCCTCTGCTTTATCCCTGAGCAAATGGTCCAGCTCATCTTTATCCTCTTGTGCTCTGAATCGCATCTTCCGATGCTTTTTTTTTTTGAAGGGTTCAGTTCAGCCAACAATCAAACGAACACCGTTTCTCCTCGAATCTGCCATGGCATGTTGGGTGGGTTTAGGGTTTGCTTTCAGTTTTCTTCACTGGAGCTTCAGGGTGAATGTGTAGATTCACCCTGTAAATATCTGCCGTAAAACCATTCCGGCTTCCTGTCGTAGATTCCATGTTGCTTCGGACTCACCGAATTACTGTCAAGGAAGGACTTCACTGTGGAGAGGAATGTTGTGATGTTACTGTACGTGGGCAGCCATATTGGATAAACAGAACGAGAAATGCCTTTATTTTATTCATGTGTAGTGATGTCTGAACCACTGGTTTGAATACAAGAAGGGGAGGGGTAGCATGGGGTACATGATGTCTCGTTGGCTAGCACATTTGCCTTGCACCTCCTGGGTTGGCAGCCCAATTTCCGCCTCCACCCATGTGGCTTGCATGTTCTCTGTGGGGTTTCGTCCTGGTACTTTGGTTTCCTCCGTCAGTCCAAAGACATCTGTTTTAGACTGATTGCCATGTAGCGTATGAATGGGTGTGTGATTTTGTCCTGTGATGGGTTGGAACCGGTCCAGGGTGTGCCTTGTGATAGGCTCCAGGCTCCCTGCGACTCTATGTAGGATTTGGGTTTCGTTCCGCCTCCCAAAACCGCGCCACCATGCTAGTAAGTGGACTTGCTATGATAATGTGTGAATAAGTGTGTGAACAGTGCCCTGTGATGGAATGTACAGTGGTGTGAAAAAGTGTTTGCCCCCTTCCTCATTTCCTGTTCCTTTGCATGTTTGTCA
>JAFFST010041831.1:15443-17739 GCA_022414735.1 Noturus placidus | reverse complement strand
ACTAACTCAAATTCCTTTTCTCGCCCAGCTTTTCAAACACCATGAGACTAACTCAAATTCCTTTTCTCGCCCAGCTTTTCAACTCAAACACCATGAGACTAACTCAAATTCCTTTTCTCGCCCAGCTTTTCAACTCAAACACCATGAGACTAACTCAAATTCCTTTTCTCGCCCAGCTTTTCAAACACCATGAGACTAACTCAAATTCCTTTTCTCGCCCAGCTTTTCAAACACCATGAGACTAACTCAAATTCCTTTTCTCTCCCAGCTTTTCAACTCAAACACCATGAGACTAACTCAAATTCCTTTTCTCTCCCAGCTTTTCAACTCAAACACCATGAGACTAACTCAAATTCCTTTTCTCGCCCAGCTTTTCAAACACCATGAGACTAACTCAAATTCCTTTTCTGTCCAGCTTTTCAACTCAAACACCATGAGACTAACTCAAATTCCTTTTCTCGCCCAGCTTTTCAACTCAAACACGATGAGACTAACTCAAATTCCTTTTCTCTCCCAGCTTTTCAACTCAAACACCATGAGACTAACTCAAATTCCTTTTCTCGCCCAGCTTTTCAAACACCATGAGACTAACTCAAATTCCTTTTCTTGTCCAGCTTTTCAACTCAAACACCATGAGACTAACTCAAATTCCTTTTCTCGCCCAGCTTTTCAACTCAAACACCATGAGACTAACTCAAATTCCTTTTCTCTCCCAGCTTTTCAACTCAAACACCATGAGACTAACTCAAATTACTTTTCTCGCCTAGCTTTTAAAGACCTAAATGGATTGAAATGTATACAATTTAAAATAGAACTGACCCTCTAAAACTCTACTCAAAGTATCTCGCGTATTGAAATCAAATCATGCATTGGGCCAGATGTAACTCAAAAGTCATATTTCTCTATCAAAGCAAGAGTCATGCGGCGATATTCCAGTAACCGTACGCATTCGATCCGACGCATTCGTTCGGCTAACCTCACCCCACCACCCACCCCGTCCGTGCCTGATAAAAACCACCACAGTGATCCTTAAAATAAAAATATCATATACCACCGCGCTTTGTATTTTCTGTCCAGGAAATTCAATTAATTCGGCACAGATGCAAAGTACACCTGAAAAAGAAAACGCACACAAAAAAAAAAGACAGAGGTGAGCGAGACTTGCTTTTGAAAGAGGCGAGACAGCAGTGGCCAAAAAATAATGATGTAAAATAGTGTGTCAAAAAAAAAAGTAGCACCGTGGAGTGTTTTTAGACAAAAAGAGTTGTTAATGCCCTATACACACACACACACACACACACACACACACACACACACACACCCTCTCTCTTTCTCTCACTCTCCCTGCCGCAGCGTCGCCTTGCCGATCCCAAATAAAACCTATTAAATGTAATTATTCCGGGCTGATGGCGGTGTATAGTGGTCAGAGGGGCTGCGGTGAGTCACAGGCTGTGCTGTTACTCCAGTCGTAATGGGAAACATGACTCCTCTGCCTTTCTCTCTCCCTCCCTCTCTCTCTCCCTCTCTCTCTCAGCTTGGCTGTTGTGATTGAAGGCACTGACCTGTCATACATTTATAATAGGGGGAGCAGGTGTGGCAGTGATGGGCCTTAATTTCCTTTAATAAACCTTTTATGTGGTCCACTCTTAATGCCATGCCGGTCCTCTCACGGCTCCCCGGGCGTAATAGCTTCATTACTTTTGATTACTGCACTCCCTATCGAGACAAACAACTCCCAAACACTATAGATTACATTCTGTAATAACTAATGTACCTGATTAGTTCATTACACTCTTCTCTGCTTTGTACACACACACGTACACACACATACACACACACACACATACATATACATATATATATATATATATATATATATATATATATACACACAACAGTGCATTTTGGCACCATGTTAAACGTAACAAAACGTTTTGTTTCTTTTCTTTGGTCTTCCAGTCTCAAAAGTCTCCGCCGTTTCATTACCGCGTTCGTTTCGGACGTCTCAAAGCAATCAGAAATGCCGTCGGAGCGCTGTATTTTTGTTTATTTATTTTTACCCGGTATTGCGTAATTGGATTTGCTCTGAATGGCCTTCGAGAGCCTCCTTGTAGCATCGTGAACAGTGAATTACCAAGCAGTAGGTGGTAAACATCAGGTCTTCGAATAATATCAGTTACCGCCTTACGCAACGCTCACAACATGTTGCTCGAACGTCTCATAAACACGTTTATCTTTAGGGAACAATGCTAGATGAATAGGTATAAATAAATAGGCTTTAACAAATAGCTCTGGA
>JAFFST010041831.1:5443-10443 GCA_022414735.1 Noturus placidus | reverse complement strand
ACTTCAAGCGCCGCTCCTTCACCCTGCTCAAACAGCGGTCCCCCTCCCGGTTTCACCCGAGCGCAGGAAGCGACACCAACAACGAAGCACGGCGACCGAGCAAAACGAGGGGAAAGGTCGCCGTTTGCGGCATATGGTGGGAAACCGGAGCCTTGTGACACCGAGCGTGACGTTTAACCTTCGTCCGAGACGGCTTTCCGAGGCTTTTGTGCATTCGAACAACAATTAAACACAAACAGACAGACAGTGTTTATTCTGTTTAGTCTTTTCTTCCACGAGAGCAAACGCTTTCGTTAGTTCGCTCGTATAAACCGTGTACGGCGAAATCCCCCAGGCCGCCTCGGATTACAAAACCCGAGGCCCTTAACCCGGTGCCAGTCCAAATCAGCGTTAGCTCGGATTTACCCTCGGTCGTATGAAGTCCCGGTCTGACCGACCGAACTTTGTCTGGAACGCGTTGTTCCTGAGCGTTTTGTACGCGAAACGCAGGTCTCGGCGAGACGGGTTTCGCACGTCGGAAACTTGTTAACTCGCTTACGTACCGTAATAACATCAATGTACTGTAAATTGGACACATCAAGTCCGTTTGCTCTCAGCTGGACAATTAAACCTGGAAAACCTGATCGTTTCTTCGTGTTCTATACATCATCAGTGCAATAAATAATCAATACATCTACACGTGTCTTCTTCAACATGTTTCCTCGCAGCGACTAAGCTTCTGTGCTTTGAGTTCAACTCTCCAGCACGACCTTTAACCCTCAACTGTCGGGTCCTCAGATTTCAGGGTGGAAACTCTTTTCAAGCAAACTCTCCGATCTGATTTGGTCTTGTAGCAGCAGCTCTAACGCGTTATCGTCTCCATGGTAACAACGTGTACGGCAGACGCTTTGCATACCGACGCACGTCGATAGGGTGAAGCGGTCGTTCCATAAGGAGACGTTTATTACTTGTTATGTTTAATACATTTACAGAAGGAGTCTCCAGTGCCAGTGTTCGGGACGGAGTGGTTTCGGCGTTTCCACAACAGGAAACGGATAAAAAAAAAGTGTCGCCCTTTTAAAAGAAGAAACAGAATAGAAAATGCTGTGGTAAATAATCAGCTCCAAGGTGGGAACAGTGACTCGGTTTCATCATCACAACACCACGTTGTTGGTTATTTTCCTACGTCAGCACAACAACAACAGCGAGTGTTCTTATGCTTGTAATGCCTCGGGTTGTTGATATCTTTAGCCCGCGCTACCATAAGGACCATACGGATTTGTTTTGCGTGTAGATAAGACAGCACTTGCGCGGGTCACTCTGGATACGAGACGTTGTTAATGTAAATATTACTCAAAGGCTGTCGCTGATATCAGGAAGAAAGAAAGAAATAAAAACGAATCGGCACATCGGCGTGACATGGATTAACAGGTCACCTGAAGGGATGTGGCCGCCGCGCTCCGGGGCTTTGAAGTGAAGGCGTACTAAAGTTCTCTCTCTCTCTCTCTCTCTCTCTCTCTCTATCCTGACCCTTCAACTCTTCTTCTTCTTCTCAGTCACACTTTCAAGCTAAACACGCTCGGTCGCAGCGAAGCACGTCAATACCAGCCTCTTACTCCCTTTCAGAACACGATTAGAAATAAACGAATTAATTAATAAATAAAAGCCGAGTGGAGGTCGGGGACAGAGGTGTGTATTGTGTTGCATGGACACCGAGATAGCAGGAGCACTAACCCCCCCCTCTCACCGTCCCCACCCCCTGGCCTTCCTTCTTTCTTTCTTTCTTTCTTTCAAGACCTTTTTGTCATTCACTTAACGTCCCTTCTCGTTAGCTGAGCCGTGTGTAATGGGGGAATTATTTTCCGTGTAAATATACCACACGGCGACCCTCGAGGTACAAAAAAAACAACACAAAACAAAGCGAAACCAAGCTGACACGAATGAGAATTTCATACCTATAATATATAACTTGGCTGTTTGGTCAACGAAGAGAAATATTCAACTGGAAAAAAAAAAAAAATAAAATAAAAGTTTTGTTTTGAGATTATTGTTGTTAAGAAAAATCCGGAAAAAATGAAGCACGTTGTTAACTTTTTATTTTATTTATTTATTTATTTTTTTTAAACCAAGACGTCACTTTTAGGTAAAAATAAAAAAATGTCCCTCTGAGAAAACGGTTCACAATTTTAGTCGAAGGAAATGAAGCAAAAAAAAAAAAAAAAAAGTAAGCGAGGGTTTTTAATGTCGGCGTAGGAATATTTTGCGTAGGAAAGCGACCCAGAAATGTACGGTTCGGGACTTCCGGTCCGTGTGAACGCGCTAAAGAAACAAAACAACGCAGCATGCAAAAACATATCGGGACACAAATATTCCATTTCAAGTCTTTTCTGCTCAAGTAACCGCAGACAGATTTAAGAATATCTAAAAACGCACTCTTGGTAAGTCTCGGTTTGCTTTTAGAAAAGAAAAAAAAAAACCCATAAAAAGATGTCTCTCGGTTAAGGTTCAGCTGTAATCTTGTACTTTGAGGCGAAATGAATTACCGTGTGCGCTCACAGCCGTGACAGCTGTCTGTACGCATCGGGGACACGTGCACTGGCCGACTTGACCCTTGTTAGGAAAAACAAAACACACTCTCACACACACACACGCACACACGTACAAAAGGCTGCTGAAGCCTGGGACTTGCCTAGTGAGGTCACTGGAGATTTTCCAGACAAGCCCAGTCCAGAGGAGGGGGCGCAGGAGCGGAGGGCAAGAAGAATAAAAAAGAAAAAAAGGACAGGCGGCGAATCTCATTTTAGCAGACCGCACACAATCTGGGCTCCCACACAACTATCTCTGCCTGACCGCTTTCTATTTATCCCTTATCAGTGTTTACCAACCGCTACTTTTCTTTCATTCCCCGCTGCGAGGCCGTCCTCATGCTATCAGTCAACAGCTGACACGACGTGGAACGGCCTCAAAGGCGAGAGAGGAAGGGATCAAAACCGGAGCGGAAAGCTGTTTAAACAATGCAACAGAGGAAATAAACGCAGAAATCCTCGCCGTTCCTGCGGCCCACGAGGCTGCGAGACGCCGCTTTGTAGTCAGGCCAGAGAACCGAAAAAACAAAACAAAACGTGGACCATGAGGTAAGGTTTGCAAGGTGCGCTGATATTTACCCAAAAATCAAAAACAGTGATGATGAAAACACTGTGTGACTTCCTACGGTTTATAGTGTCAATTAAACTTTAGAACCACACACACACACACACACACACACACACACACACACACACACACACACTGTATACCGTTCACCACGTTCAATTCTCACCACGTTTAGGTTTCTTATATTTTGTAACAATGGGTTTCGATTATTTAAAAAAAATAAAATAAATTCTAACTTATGAACAAAAAAATCTCTCAATTCCGTTTCAATTACATCTCTCCTTTCTCTTTCTCTCTCTCTCTCTCCTTTCTCTTTCTCTCTCTCTCTCCTTTCTCTTTCTCTCTCTCTCTCCTTTCTCTTTCTCTCTCTCTCTCCTTTCTCTCTCTCTCTCCTTTCTCTCTCCTTTCTCTCCATCTCTCTCTCCTTTCTCTCCATCTCTTTCTCTCTCTCTCCCACCATCTCTCTCTCTCCTTTCTCTCTCTCCATCTCCTCTCTCCCTCCATCTCTCCTCTCTCTCTCTCTGTCTTTCTCTGTCCTCTCTCTCTCCCTCCATCTCTCTCTCTCCTTTCTCACTCTCTCTCCTTCTCCTCTCTCTCTCTCCTCTCTCACTCTCTCTCCTTCTCCTCTCTCTCTCCTCTCTCACTCTCTCTCTCTCCTTCTCCTCTCTCTCTCTGTCTTTCTCTCTCTCTCCTCCAGCCGTGTTTCACTCTTCAAAAAAAAAAAAAGTTAAGTAATTAATTACGTTTATCCCTTCGCCAGCTGCTCCGTGGCAGATGGAACATTTTCGGAAACCTTGTCGAATTAAATCCAAATAATTCATTTTCTGGGATTAACTAAAGTGAAGTTTTTTGCGCATGAGTGGGAGAGGTTAGATGGTGGGGTTTGGGGGGGGGGGAATAAAAAAGCAACAAGACAAGGCTACATGGATCCACAATTAGCGAGCAAATGTTTACACGCTTCGAGTCGAGCTGTGGATAAATAATCCCTTAACACTCCCGACAAAGTCGATTTATTTAACGCGTACTGATTTACTGTAACCTGGAAAAGCTGCGGAAATAACCTGAGCTACGCAATTTGACTGAAGCGACAAAAGTAACGGCACCTTAAGATTCTTTAATGAGTTAACAGGTAGAACTTTTGGGTTCTTCAGAATCTGTGGATCAGCAACATGGACGTGAGAAACTCAGGACTGGAGGCAGCACCATGGACAGTTCCTACAGCTTCACTCAATCCAAGCCTCTCTCTCTCTCACACACACACACACACACACACACACACACACACGCGCGCGCGCGCTCCTGTGTTTGAGTAAAAACGAAAGCAAGAAGCAGGAATAAAGCGTCACTGTAAGAAGCGTGAGGAAGACCAAGTAATTCGACGTACACGCACACGTGTCCTCGCTCTGAAATGCTGAGTTTATATAACGATGAGGTCAGAGTTCACCAGCAACACACACTCCTTACACACTCCTCACTGCCGAATAACTCAGTACCGGTGCTAGGAAACGAAGCACGCCATCGGTGTCAAGACAAGGTTTTCTCCTGCAACACCACATCCCATCGACTCACGATATATACCGCAAGATCAGACTCGAGATCAGACCATGACGTCTATAGCACTGTAATCTTTCACACATTTAGAAAAGGTTATATTTCTGTTAGAAATATATATATATATTATACACATACCAACAAATGACGTCCTGTGAAAATGATGGTGGATTAAAAGTATAAATATACAGACACCTGGATTTAAGAGCGCAAAAAATTCTGCTGAATTTATAAATATATATATATATATAAATATAAATGATATATAATTGTCTGAATAATTACAAAAAAAAAAAAAAAATAACCCAGCAAATTTC
>JAFFST010041829.1:8458-15958 GCA_022414735.1 Noturus placidus | reverse complement strand
TATTTTGAAACCAACATGGCTGAAATTTGCCATAATTTAGTCCATGTTCTCTGTACTAACAGAATGGGATGTTCTTTTTTTTTTTTTTTTCCCAAATTCATTCTAGGGTCTCTCCATGCGCTTCAACCAGCAAGCGTATCCTTCCGTAGGCATCGGAGGATCGTCAAACTACTTCCCCTTCAACGTAGCAGCTCTGGCCTCCATGTCCAACCAGCAGCTGGAGGTTGGTAATAATTAGAGACCGCATTCACACTTTGCATGCCGCGGTTCCTCAGCTCATTCACACGCGTCCCCGGCACTCGACAGTTGGCACAGGTCTGTGCCAACTGCTATTTATGGGTGCCATCATTGCCACTGTGTTATCAAAAGCATGGTATGTTCAGTCAGATTATAAACAGAAGACTGCGGCTGTCGTTGCAGCTCGTTTATCAAGATGGATACGAGCAGATCTGTCCATTTAATCGTCTGCAGGAGCATTTACACAGGAAATGTGCCATTCGTGAAAATCTAGTTAATTCGGGAGGCGGAGAACGCTTCTGGTAATAATAGGTAATGCATAGATGATGATGAATTTGTCAACTTTCCCTCTTTTTTTTTTCCCTCCACAATTCTACATTTGAAGGACCTGATCAACCAGGGTCGACAGAAGGTGTTTGAGGCCACCAACGCTCTGAAGTCTTTGCCCCGTGAGCCGCTTGAGGACATCGTCGGGCAAGTGGTAAGTAATGGGGGATGAAGACAGGGCAGTAACGTTATCAGTTTAACACGTTGAGCAATTTTGTGCCGTACATGGTGATCTTCACAATTATTCATCCAGTTTAACAAGGAAACATGAACAGAAAATGTACGCAAGCTGTTACGGGATGCTGCGACTTTATTTATTTATTTATTTTTTAGTGAAAAGTACATTACAGGTTCTGAACAATCAAGAGTTCATTGCACTTCGTCACTTCCTGTTCTTAGAAACTTGAAATGTATTTTTCTAAATTGAAATAAATGTAAATAGATCATTAAAATGGAGTGTGTGATTTTAACACATTGTTGTGAGGAACCCACAGCAGGGCCACGCAGGTTTTTCTTCGCTGTAGAGTAGTAGGTATATCAAAGACACGAGATGTTTTCTTCATGTTTATGGAGACGCCATGTTTATACGCGAGACGCTGCACGTGAGTCTTCAGCGAGCCCAGACTAACAGGTGGGTTTGTGTTTGGCAGTGGAAGGAGAATCCCAGTCTGTCAGAGGCCCAGGTGCAGGACATGGCTCTGGCCAGACAGGCAACCATCGACATGGAGCTGAAACACAGAGAGGCCGTGTACCGAGACATTCTCAATAAGCAGCAGACGGTAATCTTTTCTTCTTTTTTTTTTTCTTTTATATATACGGTCTAGTTCTTTCCCGTTTACTTTTACTCATTGTTACCCAGTGCCTTCCATAAAAGCTGTGCTGGTCCTTCTCAATCTGCCTAACACACACCACCGGTCAAAAATTTGTGGACACTTGTCTAGAATGTTTCACATGATCTTAAAACCTCTTGATCTGAAGGTGTGTGATTTTAAATGTTTGAAATCGGTGTCGTAAACAAAAATAGAATCGTGCCGACGTAATCGTTTCTTTCATTTAAAAAAACTGACATTTTATTTACATTTTAAACGGACGAAATGTTCCAGAAAGCAGCTGATAAGCGTCCGGCGTCGGTGTGAACTCCTTTTAAATGCTGTTTAAAAATCATCTCTGGGGAAATTCCCCAAGAAATATGGTGAGGAAAATTTCAAGAATACATTTCTGGAAATTCTAGGCAAAAAAGGCGTTTACTTTGAAGATGCTAAAATAATTTGGATTTTTTTTTCCTCATGACATCATTCCCATCGTTGCATTTGTGTTACTCCGGAGTTTTGATGACTTTATTATTGTTCTAAAATGCGAGGGAAAAAATAATCAAAATACAGAATGTGTGTCTCTAAACTTTTGACCTGTAGTGTAGAACACGTTTTTAGCAGAGTCAGCCGTTTACATTGTTGAGCGTTTCATAGCTACACGACTTGTTTGGGTTCCAGTTCAGGCAGATTTGAGGTTCAGATTAACGGTCGGGTTTAGTTTGGGGTTAAAGTTCACTTTCAAGGTATGCCGAGTGTTTGGATAAAGGTAATGGTTAATTCATGCTGAGGGAGCGCCATCCTATTTCCTGGCCAGTGGGTTGCCATTCCATCTCAAACGTGAAATTTGACGTACACGTTCAATTCAAATAAATAATAATAAATATAAAAAATCGCGTTTTTGTCAAAGGCTTCCACATTCTGGGTTGGGATTTTATGACACCCGTCTATTCTCGAGTAAATGTCTTCCCGTTGTCTTTCATCCTTTTTGTTTTGTTTGTGTAGCATTTTCACGGTCTGATTTTCACCGCCTTACCTCCATCTTCTCCACAGCTGATGATGTACGTGCAAAAGGTGATCTCCAATCGAAAGGTTCAGGAGCAGCAGCTGGCGCTTGCCAGGCAGGGGATACTGATGAACCAGCTGGCCCTTCAGAATGGCATCGCTGGGGGAATGAGTCAGATGGAACTGCTGGGCCTGTACCAACAGCTGGGTGCGCTCCAGGGTCTGCCAACCTCCCAGATAGGCAAGAACCCAGGGCCCTCAAAGGGCCTGTAGATGCCCTCAACATAACCTCCCCCCCCCTTTTTTTTTTTGGCCAGCTCCTGTGTGGGCATCCCAAAATTAACCAGCTCGGACCCTTTTTGCCCTTTTTGAGCGTTCACGTAGAAACCTGGGATGGATATCTAGAAGACTTTGGCAGTATGGTTTGTAATTCTCTGTATATACAACCTTAGTGTTTTATTCTTTTTTTTTTTTTTTTTTTTTTTTTTTTTTTTTTTCTTCCCCTCCCCCTCAACATATTTAAAATATTCTCCCGAAATGCTTTAAAGCATTGCATTGTTCTTTTCCCCTTAAAGAAGGGCTGTGCATTATTAGTTTTTTTTATACAGGTCAAGAAGAAAAAAAAAAAAACAAAGAATGGACTTACAACCTCTGTGGACCATCGTGTTGCTCATTACATGTTCGAAATGATCTAGAAGAATCGTTTTAGGTACTGCATAATATCTGTCTACTAGTCGATGATCAGTGGTGCTGTGAAAGCCCAGTGCCCATAACGCACTGTTAAACACCTTAAACAAAGAAGGAGGTGGGGGGAGGGTAAAAATAGATGCAGTGATGGCCTTACATCAACCGTTTTTTGTTGTTTTTCAAACACATTGAACAGACTCTTCTTTTCTATTATGCTTTTAGGCTTTTACACTTTTGTCGTTGCTTAACTTGTAATGGAATGCCCGTGTTGTTCAAACTGCTTGCCAGATTCCCTGGACTTTTCTATCTTCTAATTCCTCGTTGTAAAGTGATGCCTAGCATAGTGTCGTACTGTTCATTTGTTTTGTTCCTCTCGTCTTAGCGGGTTCTCGTCTCTCTGAGACGACTCTCTGGTTGTGTTCCTGTAATTTAAAGGCAAATTATACCGGTTAGGCTCGCATCTATCTTATAATGCTTTCTTAACTGTACTAGGCTGGCCCTCAGGCTACCATACTCTACTTTTCAGCACATTTAAAAAAAAAAAAAATACAAAATTTTAAAAATGGGCAAATTAAAAATGGCATAGATATTTCTAATTGGATTCTAGTTTGCACAGGGGTGCGTTTCAGAAATGTAGATCAACTTTTTTCGTTTTCCTCACGATGTTCTCATGTTAGCAAATATACCCACTTGTTTTGCCATTTATCTGATCTACTATTTACTAGAATAAGTATTTAATATTACATTTAAATAAAGTGACCAAAAGGGTGATATTTTTTTTTTTTTTGTATTTAGTTGTGTCATTGGTGTCGTTGTTTATTTGTTTGTTTATACATTCATTCATCTTCCGGTAACAACACTTGCCTTGTTGGCGGCCAAGACACAGTGATGAGGCACCAATCCCTTGATCCTTCAGTTCAGTTGACAGATAATTCTTCTTAAGTCACCCGAAGCCATCCACCTTGGTCACAAGAACCCCCCCCCCCCGATAGATATATTTCATATTTCCCTGGATTAGTGTCTGTTCGAAATGGGTGCGATGATCCGGTGCATTGTGAAAACCTCTGAGAATAGACACTAATAACCAGAAGATCAGAGCAGGTAACTAAAATACCCGGATACAAATCGGCGAGTTCTGTTTCTCCTGCTCGAGTCTATGGATAGATTAATATGAAGCTAATATTAAGTGTGTATTATTGTCATTCGATCACTTTCTAATAAGGACCAGTACAGTTTTTTTGGGGGGGTTATTTTTAATATGTGCTGTGGTGTTTGCCAGTTTCTGTTGGAGCTTTTGTTTAATAATGCTCCCAGGCATAAAATTACAGATATTGGCAGTAAACCTTTTTCAAAAATACAAAAGTATGTTGACGTCTGACGGTCTTTGTATGCTATAGCGTACAAGATTTCCCTTGACTGGAAGTAAGGATGAACTCTAGCAGCCTGCACGGAGTCCTGACCTCGACCACCACGGAACACCTTTTGGGATGAACACGGCCATCCCTGACCTCACTGATGCTCTAAGACAAGGGGTGTCCGATCTGATCCGGAAAGGGCCGGTGTGGGTGCAGGTTTTTCATTCCAACCAAGCAGGAGAAACACCTGAATCCACCTGTTTAATCAGTTGATCATGGCTTTCCATAGACTCAGGTGTGGCTTCTGCTTGGTTGGAATGAAAACCTGCACCCACACCGGTTCTTTCCGGATAAGATTCGACACCTCTGATCTAAGGGGCAAATCACCACAGACAAATTTCAAACTCTAGTAGATGTCCTTCCCGTAAGAGTAGAGGAAATTATAAGACCTTTTAGGGAGTAAATCTGGAATAGGATGTTCAACAAGCACATGAGTATGAAGGTCAGGTCTTCACATACTTTTGGCTACATAGTATAATTATATCATGTGTTTTTTTTTTTTTTTTTTTTTTTTTTTTTTTTTGAGGAGGTCTTCCGGAGATACGAGTCAAGCCAGCCACTGCATCATTTAGCTCTGCTGCTCATTAAGAATCACAGGGCAGTCTGACGCTCCGAGGAAAGATCTGTCTGCCCTCTTGCGCATCACCGTCACTAATATCCAGGCTATATTTTAATGCTCAAGTTCAACCCTGCCATTAAGTATGTGTAGGGTTTGTTTTGTTTTGTTTTTTTTTCCCGGAGCAAATTGATGAATAAAGAAAACTTTATCTGTTTCGAATGATCTCTGATGCTGAGAAATTATAAGCAAGCTGGGTTTTACCAACAGTAAAACACGTTGGTGGGGGGGTATATGTGGTTTCAGGAAAACGATCAACAATGGGATGGTGTAATAGGGCGGCTGTGGCTCAGTCGGTAGAGCGGGTTGTCCACTAATCCACTAATCGTAGGGTTGGCGGTTCGAATCCCGGCCCGGGTGATCCCATGCCGAAGTGTCCTTGGGCAAGACACTGAACCCTAAGTTGCCCCCGATGGCATGCTAGCACCTTGCATGCAGCTCTGCTACCATTGGTGTGTGTGTGAATGAGACTCGGTGTAAAGCACTTTGGATAAAAGCGCTATATAAGTGCGCCATTTACCATTTATTTAATGCAACATGAAGCTGATTGTTTTCCTGGGACATCACTCATCATGTGATGACTTTTATTCCTCTTCTACCCAAGCAATTGATCGACAATTCAACTTTTTCTTCATTAAAGAACGACCCCTCGTACTTCTGTTGATAGTTCTTCCGTTTATACATGCCTTTTTAAATGTTGTGGAACATCTACAAAACAACTTGGTTCCTGCTTTCATCTTCCAGTATAGCAGCTGTAAGCACCTTCACTGGCCACTAGTTTTCTTTTCTTTGTCTTTTTTATAATTTAATCTTGTCCTGGTAACAAAGTCTTCTTAGAGCCTAAAGACTTGGATTACAGCCAGCTCATGCTAATAAGACGTTATTCCTTTAGGATTTAGATAGCATGCAAATAATAAAAGTTTGTTTTCAATGTTTAATGCACGTGTGTAAATAAGTTATATATGATATGCTTTAACGTTAAATAGGTACGGCGAAATATTGTGAACGTTTCTCGTCTAGGCATACGGGAGCATCCCTCGTTCATCCGCGACACCTCTTCTGTACACGTCTGTGCCTCTGCCAGGATTTCTTCCACTCAGGGTCTTTTTGGGTCTTTCTGTTTGGCGCTCTCGAACACCACCTCCTCCGCCTATGCCCCCACCGCCTCCCAAGGGAAGCGCGCATTCACAGCTCGCGAAAAGAGCGAAACATTACAACTATTGCAGATGTTGAAAAGTTGATCCCGTCTTTCTTATACGGAGATTAGGACTCGGATACGTTTGCAGCACATTCCTCCTGGCCACTATGCAGCTGTTCCACTCATCTGCGTACTTCAGCCCCACTGCTGCTCTCATGGTGCGTGAATATGCATTAATGCTACAAGTATCCCAGCATGGTCGTGCCAATTCGAAGCAGATGATCTAATTGATCATATTTTCGCAGATTTATCCATAGCATGTTCCAGGATTCCAGTTTGCCTTATGTTTCCACGTGAGAATCGGCTCGATGCTCTGGATCGGTTCAGAGGGAACGTTTTATTCCAGAACGTTGTTCTCGTGCACCAGAAAGTCTTCAGGTCTGATCTTTCAATGGGTTTGTCAAGCAGCGACACACCTTTTTTTAAAAAAACAAAACAAATAATATAATAGTTTTGCTTGCTTTTGATTTATGCCTCTGCAGGCTGTTTTGGGAGAACTTTCTCATAGGTTTCCCGAGTCTCTTTACATCAACCATCATCTACATCTCCATAGAGATTGATTACGCAGGGCTGCAGCTCTGCTCTGGAATTCATGTTCTCTAGAGCAGTAGGCATTTGTCAGGTGGACTTTCATCCCCCGGTGTAGTGCTGTGATCTACACTGCAGGTATTTTCTGTAACTGTGCAGCTCTGACATGCTTCGTTTGAGATGAATTAACCATCGCTCTTTCAGACATTTCTAAATGTCCCTAAACGTTGGATTTTTCCCAAGGAACCTTTTCAATACAATGAACAAATCAACTCTGTTCTTCTCCATAGAACATTTTAATTATGAGAATTTTTTTTATGTATTTTTAATTTTTTTTTAAATCCTCTGTCAAAAATGGTCACTCGCAATGAACAATCAATAGCAGGACAATTTTATTGTCGTCCGTTCGTGTCGAACGGACAGCCCTTTGGTCTACTTTTCAGTAGAATCTACAATTCGGATCATTTTCAAGTTCAATACAAAATAGAGACTTTGAAATAAATAAATATATTTATATAAAGATTTAGAATTATACATTGTATGTAGAAAATAAATATATTGTACATCTTATAAATAGGTTCATCCATATTTACACTAGTCACTTGCATTTTAAGAATGTTCCTGACAGCCTTACATGACTCATCACACCTTGTCGGTCGACCAAGCTTTCTGCGTTTC